>VYZU01060851.1:0-18107 GCA_013401355.1 Ceyx cyanopectus
AAAAAAAAGGGGGAGAGAGAAAATCTTTCATCTGTTAAATCACTAATAAGAAAATTCAACATCCAATCAAGTGCCTTCCCACTGAAACACACAGCATCTGTTTACATTTGGCAGACACTATGGAATTCACACTATGCAACAGTTGCTTGTCTGGAAGCCATTAGATGAAAGGAGCCCACCAGAGATAAAGCTCAGGCTGAAATGGCTCCTTCCTTCGTTAAACCCATTGTCTCCCTCCCCACATCTCCCCTGCCCTTGCTCCTGACAGCACTGGGAGGAGGGCAATGGACACATCAAGCCTTTAACAGCTTTCCATCTCAACAAGGTTTCTGTGGCACCCTCCTGAACCCCCTTTCCAGCTCCACCTGGATTCAAGGCAGTTGTGTGGCCTTGGGTCAGTCTGGTGAATTGTAAAAACACATTAAGATGCCCAGATTTTCCTCAACTCTGCATAAAACCATTCACAGGGTGCAACATTTCAGAGACAGAGGGACTGCCTTTGTGGTCACAACCTCCTGACAAACCCCAGTTAGGCTGATTTTATAAGGAAATCTGAAGCTCTGTACAGAACTGTGTGAAATGACATTAAAATCTCATCCCTCTCTGCTACAACCATCACTTTCCTCCTGGTTTTCTCCAAATACTTTCTCAGAAAGATAAAAAAATAGGAAAAGCTTTAAGGGACAACTTGTTGGAGCCTCAGCTCATCCTCCCAGGTTTTCCACCCCTGTTCTCCCCTGTCCCAGCAAGGTGAAGCAGCTGGCAGCCTGCCCCTCGGAGCTCTGCCAGCCCCCCAGGCTCCTGGCCAGGGAAAATGCCCCTCTGGCAGCCACAGCATTTGCATTCCAGGTTCTTCTCCCAGAGCTTTTGTTCCCTGCTGCCAGCTGAACCCGGAGCCCCTGGCACCATCCCCACCAAGGGCTCTCAGGATTGACTCAGACACACACCAGAAGCTGGGACTGGACAGAGTGTTTAGTTCACACCACTTACTGTGGTTGGAAAAAATTGGTCTCTGCTAGTTTTTAATTAATAAAAGATGGATCAAGTTGAGATACTGGTTTTGTCTCTAAACAAAAATAACTGGCAGATTTAATTGAATTTTAAACGCCAGCAACAGTGCCCGTGAAATCTAAAATCCCTTGAGAAAAAAACCCAATTGGCCTTGCAGGAATTTCTGCTGCTACCTGGAATTTCCATGTTGATCAGTCATGACAAATTTACAAAGACTGAGACTACAGAAAGAGAAAACACTGTATTTTGGAGAGGACACCTGTAAGGCTGCAGGATTGCTGATTTAAATCAGCAATAGCCACATCACCAATCCAATGGCAATGTGTGGAGCTTCTGTTCATCTCCTCATAGCTAAACACCAACGAGATAGATCTGCTGGTAGAGCTCCTGTGAAATCACTGCTGTGAGGCTGCAGGATGGCATTGGGCTGTCAGCTTTTAATGGGAGTGGGGGACAATTTAAAGTCTTTATTTTGCCTTTCCACTTCTGGCCTCTGGGGAGAATGGTCTGGGATGTCAGGAAGGGCACTCAGTTATTCATTTTTAGATTATTCAGTTACTATCCTTATTCATCAGGATTTCATCTTCTGACTAAACCAAAAAATGTGTATTTAACAGAAGCCAGGACAAAGGTTTGCATGGACACCCTTCAGAAAAGGTTCATCTGAAGGGTTAATACATGAAGCAGTTCCTGGGCTGGCAAATACAGTTCCAGAGTGCTGCCAGGGTCAGTATTCCAACTTCTTACCCAAACATCCTGGATCAACACAGAGACAGAAAATAAAACCTCATTAAAAACAAATTAAAGACATGATTAGAAGAGGGAGATGCCTTTCCTCAGTCACCCTCCTTTTGAACTCCAGAAATCTGGCACAAACTACAGCTCAAAAACATCTTAAATCCTTCAACCGTTCACGTGCAAATGGATCCAGTAAGTTCACAGGGTTCCTCAAGAGATCTGTCTCAGTGAGCTGAGAACTGATGCTGGATTTATTCTATATGTGGGGTACATACCAGCACAGAGAGTTGTTCCTGCACATTTTCTTTAAGAGGACAGGAGGCCAAGGAAGAGCAGGACTGCCCAGAACTCCAAACATCTCTCAGGAGGGGACAGGTCCAAGGAACTGCAATATTCACATTTTCTTTCCCCAGCTAGCAAGCTCCCATTAAATCTGTCCTCTACTAAAAATACAACACAGGCAATCTCAGGAGAATCAAGAACAATACTGAGCAGAGATCCTATATTCAGCCTGATAATCAGTTGCTTATTTTTCCACTGTGAGAGTGAGAGCTGCTGCCAGCACAACTATGTCGGTATTAAGGCTCTGAGAATTAAAAATAGCAATAGAAAAAGTGAATGCTTTTGCTCCCCTTTAAACTTACTTTCTCTTTTGTAAATGTACTTTGCACATTGTTAGGTAGGTATAATATGTGTGGGATGTATTGTTGAGGTTGCCATGGTTTCTCATTTTTAATGAGCTTGGAGACTTCATAATCTAACCAAATACATTCATAATTACTACATCTCTTTATTTCCTTCCCCAACCTTCCTCCAAAGCACTCCAAAAATTACTGGTGGTGAAAGTAAGATTAGTGATCTGAAAGACAATAAAACAACAAAGAGAAGCCCACCCTCACAGAGCTGGCAAACAAACAGGAAAGCATCAGGAGAAGATGCTCCCCCAGGCTGGGGGGGCTGTCTGTGCCCTCCTGTCTGCCCTAGCACCCACAGCCAGGGTGGTGTTTTCTTCTGTAGGGTGCAAATTCCCCCAGCAGTGCAGAAACCCAGGTCAGACTTGCCACGAGAAGGGGTGGTGAAGCAGTGATGCTGTTTGCTTGGTCTGCTCTGTGCCAGAGGCTGGGCACAAGGCTCCAGCAGGACAGGTACCCATGGCCCCTCTGGGACAACATCTGACTGGGACACTGAATCCAAGCACACAACACTGAAAAGGCTGAAGCTATTCAAGAAAATGAAAAAATAATCCTTAAAGTGGTTTTTTTTTATACTACTGGATGAGGTAAAGAAGAGAGAAATAAGATTAAGAAACCCCTGCTTGTCAAACATAGAACTAAGGAGAAAATGCTTATTATTTAATCAACTATAAACCCAATTTCTGCATGAGAACTGCTGCTCAGCTGGCACCACTTACTACCACTGTTTCTTTTGAGGGCCTCCTGACACCAATGACATCAGTCAAGGTGTAGAAATAACATGGCCCCAGGAACTCATTGTCCCCACTCAGAGGGAGATGGGGACTAAAGGAAAACCAGTAAAAAAATATTAAAAAGTAAAGCAGATCACCTACCACTGCCTTATTTTGATGCTGGAGAAGGTGTGTTTAGCCTTCAAGAACACATCACACTGAAACCAGTGTTTCTACAACTTAGCAGCAGCTGGGGCTGAGGGTTCTCAGCACCAGTCCCTGCAAGGACAGGAGGTGACACCCCAGGGCTCCCTGTGGATAATTCACAGATGGCTTTGGCCAAGCTGTATTTTCCATCAGATTTAACTGTTTTTTTCTGCAGAAAGGGCACAGCACACCCTTGGCTACAGCAGCTCCCTGGCCTCATGGGAAGCTGCTGCTCCAAAGCACTCCAGTGCCTCAATGGAACTATTGTAGAGCTGCTTTTCATGTGGCCAGCAGAATGAAGTTATTTCCTAGTCTCATGCTTATGAATGTCTGAGTGCAACACTACTGTTAGACATCAAACTGGCCAGCACATGATAGAAGGCTCTTGTGAAATGGCTTATTATCCACTTGTTTTATAGAGATATGCTTTGATTTCTAGCAAGCCTATGAGAGTGAAACATTCCAACTGGCTCTGTCCTGATTTTATGAATAAGCAGCTCCCTCGAAGTTCAGCAGACACATTAATAGCTGTGTAGATATATTAATGGGTATGGAGATGCATTAATAGGTATATAGGTCAACCTGTGTCTGCACTTGAGCCTGGCAAGGGCAGTGCTGTGAGAGGTGTGCTAGGGAGAAGCTTTAGGCTGGCACAGCAGCCAGCTCATCTAGCATATTTCTTAAATTAAAAGAAAAAAAAAAAGCACCAGGATAAGAAGGGGTTGGGAAGGAGAAATGAAACCTTGGACCTTGGTTTCACCCACCAGCTCATACCCAATGGCTACTGGTCTGGAGCCTCTGGCTTCTAAAGCAGCAGCCCCAGCCAACATAATTCCTTTAATTCCAGCTTTTGTGACTGGGTCACAGGTGCTGGTCCTGACAAAGCTGTGCTAAGCACACTACAGTCACCCTGGACTGTAAGCTCCTTCTCCACACACCCTGCCATCTCCCCCAGGCAGTGGGGGCACAGAAATTATTCCTTCACATGCTTTTTTTTCCATACAGCAAGCAGACCACATGACTGCTTCTTCCCATCATTTCTTGGGTACATGTGAGAAGGGGCCCCACACAGAAGGATCTGAACAGTAGCAGTGCCAGGATCCACTTCAATAATTCAAATTTCAGCTATTCTTCATGCCACATCACTGTAATCGCTTTTTTATTTGATATTGCTTCATTAAAGGTCACTTTTGTGTGACATTTGCATAACTAGTTCTCTAATTATATTGCTAACCATATGAGCAGCTTTTTCAGGAACAGTTCATTCTCCCTTGTCAACAAGACAAAATTTAATTACAGAGTGGAAGCTTTAAATAATGGTTACATAAAAAAATACTTCTGTGAATTCCTTTAGTTTAGGTTTTGAATTCTTAAAGGTCACGTTCTTATAAACCCTGCAGCTTGAGAAGAGATCATGACTTAATTATGTCTCATCATTACACATCTCTATCAGTGGACACTGTTCATTCCCCTTTGTCATAAATTTTGACTTTAGAAAACAGCCAGAGGTTACCATTTGACAGCTTTTAGTGCAGCAGGGGAAGGTTTCTTTTCAGAACATAGTGTTTGACACACAACACGTCAGCACATCTGTAACAGCCATTGTGATGCTAGACATGGAATTCATCTGTTCTGCTCATCAGAAGCACAACGATGAAAAAACAGCAAAAGCCCTTCTATAAAATGACTGTTACAATACTGAGGTTGCAAATTAAAGCCCCCAAAATGTAAATTCAGTGAATAAAGAGATGCTGAAGTGCAATTCTGTGGTACTCTGCTCATTTTCTCACCCTCTGCTGCACAGCTCCTCCTTTAGAGAGGGATGAGACAACAGCAGTAGGACTGAGTGTGGAAACACAGGGTTTTTGCACCTCAACTCACATCATGCACATAGCTCAGGCTTTAGGACCATCCCATATCTGTTTTTAGATGGCAGAAGAATGGTCAGATCCAGAGTCCAGCACCACACTGCAGAGCAGAATGAAGCCCTCCTGGTTACAGGGAGCTGTGGTTCCTGGCACACTTGAGCTCTCCCCTTTTGCCCCTCTTGACTCCAGAGGAGCTCTGCTCCCTCCCGTCCTCAGCACTCGGGGGAATTACTATTTTTGGGAGGATGCTGGAAAGATCAGAAGTGATTTTTCTGCAGTTAATAACACTGATGGCAAGAGGTTACATTCTCTCACCCTGTGACAGATTAGGAATTGCAGTTGGGACTGGTTTCCAGTTCATTCAAAGAATCAATTGAATCAATTAATCTAAAGCCACAGAAAGTGTTTGGAACTGAGCAGGGTTCACAGAAAGGGGATGACAAGCTAGCTTGGGTTTATTTTCTCTGAGGATTTCCTCCTTTTCCCTACTCAGATACACTGTGCACACTGCTGTCACCCACCCTGGGCAGACACACAGAGACAGAGCTTTCCCTGCCCCATCCCAGGGATGCTGGAACCCTGCAGAAACCCTGAACTGGGACAGCAGCAGCCCAGCCATCCCCCAGGCAGTGCTGCACAAAGCACCTGGGGTGACACAGATCATCCCAGCAGCTCCCACAGCCTCACTGCACCCAGCACAACTGGCATCACCCAAAGATGGGCACGGGTCAGCTTGAGGCAGTACCAACCACACAGCAGAGCTGCCTCGTCAGGCACAGAAACTGCTAACAGCAGGACTGAGGGCATGAAAATGGACAGTTTTTCAGAGAAACAAGTGCAAATTAATAAAATACCTTGACTGTGCCCAAGAACCACAGAGGAATTACTGCAGCTGTACAGCAAGGCAAAAATAAACCACTTCTGCTTCTCATTTCCTTCTTCTCCACAAACTCACCTAAGGCTTTTTTATCTCTGAATTAAGTGAATTATTTCCTACCAACTTTTGCTGCATCAGCCTGGGGAAAAAAAAATAATAATCTTGAGAGTACCTGATTATTCTGGGTTGGATATCACTATCTTGCTTCAGCAGACGAGGGCAGAAGCTGTTTGCCAGGGTATCTGATGGAAAGCATCCTCCTCTCCAAGCCTGGAGAGCAGCAGCTGCTCTGCTAACAAGCTGTTCAGAAGCCTCCGAGATCTTTCTTCTTCATCTTCAACACACAGCCATTTTCAGACCGTTTTAGGCAATCTGAATAGTTCCTTGCATTTTCTGACAGCTCAGGTAGAGGGTATTTCACTGGCTTACATTTGTTTCACAAGCTGAAAATTATTCCCTTCGGATTTCTGAGCCACAGCCTCTGCTGACTTTAGCTCAGATCCTGACATTAGGGGGTTTTCACCCCTCCATGAGAGTTTTGTTTTGAATTAAGCAGCCAATTCCTCAGCAGATCATCACATTCTACCACTGGAGGAAAACCTTTTTATTCAGCAGTACAGCACTGGTGGGAAAATTATGGAATGAATTTGGATAGACAGGCAGAGCCAGACCAGGTGATGGTTTTAACCACAATTCAACATCTTACTGCTTTTCATCTCAAGTGAGGCTGGGACCAAGGGGCTGAGTTCTGAGAGCATCTCTCCTGCCACACAGCCCAGGTCAGGAGCCAGGCTGTGAGGGGAGCTGCTCTGGGAGGACCAAACCAGCCCAAGTGATTTTTCACAATTTATTTTCCCTAGACCATCAGTTGACTGCTCTGCTCCACCTGAGAGATGGCAGGAGGGGCAGCAGAGCCAGGACAAGCAGCTTTCTGTCTGGAAATCAGCACTGAAACTGAGGAGCTGCAGTTGATTGTTATAAACCAAGGGCAGCAGTTCAGAAACTGTTTATCCTAATCCAAGCATCACTTTCAAATGCTGATCTCCTTGGTTTGGAGGGGTCAGTAACAGCAGATCTGCAATCAGCTGTGCATCACATTCCCATTCCTGCCTTGTGCAGGAAAAGCCTGTCATGCCTTTTTAGATCAGACTAATTTGGATGCAACCTTTGATTGCAAGCCCAGTTTTCTACCATGTAGGATCTCTTTTGTAATACAGAATGCTCTTTCAGACCTTCAAGCATATCCAGACCTCTGGTTTATATAAACCCCTTGCCACTGTTCAAATCAAAAAGTGTCAAATCATAAAAAGACATAGAAAATAGAACATCTAATTTTTTTTTTATCCTAAAAAAAAAAAAAATAAAAAAAAATTCCTGGTTTTTAAACCCAGGATTATAGTGGCTCAGACTTCATTTCACCTCAGACAGGTGAAATGCTGAATGGAGTTTTTAGGATGCAGCTTCACATTGTTTCCTTAAAAACAAAACAAAACCAAAACCAAAGCCTGCCCAGTTTTATAAGATGAAAGAGCCTGTTTACAGAAACCTACCTCACATCATCAATTTGCTGCACACTTTTAAGCACATTTACAAAGTGAAATGTCACAATTAGACTTCTCTGCAGCAGAAAGGCAGCCAGAGTCTTTTGTTTCTTTTTCTGAGGAGACAACAAATAGGACTTCAATAGAAATGAAATCCATTGACTTTCATCAAAGACAAAATAAAGGTCAAGGAAAAGGCTTCAAGTCTTCTGGGAAATAAGAAGTTAGTCCTGCTCTCAGTAAGAAAGGATCAGTGGCAGGTCTAGTTAGCTCCTCACTAGCTTTCCTGCCCAAGATGGGTTATTTCTGATTAAAATAGGAACCACTGCAAGTTTAAGAATGGTTTAAAATATTCCCCACTTTATTATTGCAAATCATGGAGCAGAAAATACCCCCCAGTAGTTGACCATGGCTGAGAAGTGCCCAACAAGCAATGTTTACTCACAGAGCCACCAACTGTTCTAATTCCATCTCTAAGACAAATACAGTGAATAAAGTGAAGACACAGAAGGGCAGAGGTGGAATTACTGCTGAATTAGGGAGCTGCTGCCAAATGCCCACCTTAGCTGGGTCACCAGACAGCTGCCTCAGCATCTACAAACTAACTCAGAAGCTGTTCCTTCCATTTACCAGAAAACAAACCAACCAACCTGACCTCAAGCCCACTGAGGACAGGAGTGTTCTGCAAAATTAAAACAGAATTTTACTCGGGTCCTTAAAAAGGGCACACGGCTGGAAAAAGGTTCTCCACCTTCCCCTGGGCTTCTGGAAAGGATCTCAGAACCTGAGCAGATCAAACTGCATCCTGCTTCTCTCCTTATTCTTCTTTATTGGTTTTCTTATCCCAACAAGAAATGCAGCTAGACACCAAGCTATAAAATGGGACAAAAACCAACTGACAGAGGAAAACAAGATTAAAAAAAAAAATAAAAATTTATATAGTTATATATATATGTATATATTTAGAATATTTTTATATGTATTTATATATATTTATATAGATATATTTTCATATATATATATAATTTCTTCCTTCTTGTTTCAGAATCTGCAATAATTTGCATCCAACCAAACAGTAATACCTTTCATGAAGCCATTCCAGGCTGATGTATCTGGTTTATCCTTTTGTTTGCAGATATTCAGTGTCTCATTAAGATCACAATTACATCCCCACACATGCAATTCTTTGATTCACCAACCCCGAGTTGCTGAGACACAGGGACTGTCCCAGCCAGGCAGTGATAAAGACACTATAAGAGCTAGTTTGGAACAGTGCAGCACTAGGTTTGCACATAATGCAAATATTTAACAATATATTTTCAATTTTCTCTTCTCAACAACAACAATTGTTCTTTTCAGAAAGGCATTCACACCTCTCAAAGGCATTTAGCACCTCAGCAAACCAGTGAATGCTGCAGGTTAATAGGAAATTATTTCCCAGCTACAGCACACTGTTATTCCCAGCTTTTTAAAAGGATGGGTCCTCATGAAAAAATATTTTCTATACAAACCAATCAGCTGTTCTAGGAAAGATTTCACAGCAGCATCCTCCCAAAGCCACTTACCAACATTACAACTCTACTACATCTCAAGTAATATTGATACTTTCTCCTTGATGGATAGAAAATACTTGGATTTTGGGTGTGTTCCCCTCTGCCTCCCCCGAGGGTGGCACACAGGGGGTGTTCTGCCATCTGAAATACTTCTGCTATTTCATTTATGTTGTGTATGGGCTCACGGGTCAACAGCAGGGATGTGAAGCAAAATTAATAAAAAGAATATTAATCCATAATAGTGAGGAATAGCAGGATTCCAGCAACTTTTGACTGGGTGGAGAAGTGTTGTCATCAATAGTAACAACATCACCCCTGGCCAGTGTATTTGAGCAGGACTCTCACGTGCCACAGCTGGTGTCCATTCAGTTCTGGTGCCAGTGAAATTGCATTTAAACCATAAAACCACAGGTGCATTTCAGTTTTGACAAAGATGCTGTGCTGGCAGCCACAGGGACACAACCCAGAGCTGGTGTGAGTACCACCAGCTGTGGGCATCCCCACCCTGGGGACAGAGGGCAGCATCTGCTCTGCTGGCAGCAGCTCTGCCCATCAGCTGGGGTTTCCCTGCATTCCTTTAGCTGCATTCAGGTGTCACTAGAGAGGATGCTGGTGAGGAGACCAGCAGATAATGGATTAGATTGATTGATCTCACCAGAGAGATGAGCATCCTGACCTAAACCAGCACTGGCTTCATGCACTAGCTAGACTGCATCAACCAAGTTCTCCATCACCTATGGAACACCCTCCTGCATCACCCATCCCCTGCAGTGGGCAGACACCCACACCCACTAGCAGCCCCAGAGAAGGTGCTTGGTCAAATACAAGACCTGGCAGCAGCCAAAAGCAACCAGTTCTGTCACTGGAGCAGCGCTCAGGTAGCTGGCACCAGTGTGCCAATGCCAGCCTTGCACAGTGCATGGAGAGGAGCAGAACTGTGACTGCCCCTCCAGGTCCTCAGCAGGGCAAGCCAGCAGCAAAAAGACTGCTTGGCATTCACACCAGCTCCAGTGTCTCCATGGCAACACCATCCTCCAGGAGTTCCAGCATCTCCATCATTCTCAGCCTGTACCTACAACAGGAGTGGAATGGAGAGCTGGGGTGTCTGCTCCACTGATCTGCTTCCACTCCAGCTACACAGGGCACTACAAGAAAGAAAAGCTGCCCCATACCAACCTTGGCACCCAGATTCCTCCCAAACACACAGCTCTAATTCCTGGATCACTGTTTTCTCCAACAACAGCATTTATTCTCCTGCAACAGGTAGATGAACCCTGCAGGATTTGAATATTTTTAATAATTAAGTACCACCTGACTGGTACAAAAACCCAAACCAACAGTTGATTATATACTTAAAAATAATGAAAAATATCTTGTTATATCCATAGCATTTTTCCATTCAAAGCAATAATATGGTGTATAATATTTTCCCAGAAAATCTTGACAGAATAAGTAACTCTTCTGATCTCAATTTCATAAAAGGCTTCTTAAAAACAAGATTTCCATTATTTTTATTTGTGAACCTTGGAAAGAAAGCTACATTTCAGATTTCTCTGTAACAAATTTAAGCCTCCTGCTAACTTGCTGTCCCTTAGATGATTCCCTTTAATAGCATATTAAATAATTTCACCTCGGAGTGAAAACCACCACCCTGAACAGCAGCCTGTGAGCAGTGTGATGGGGATATTGAAATGACTGAATGAACAGCCCTGGGCTGGCATTTCATTGAAACAGAGCAGTGTCATTTCATTAGAAAACAGCATTACAACTTCCAGGGATTGCAAGGGGAGAAATGAAACGATTTCAGCCTCTGAAACAACTGACCTCTGTGCTGCCTTTTGTCCTCTTACAACAGCAAGGCCATTGTCCCACAGCCAGCATTTTAAATCCAGCTCCCTCCCAACAACTGTCAGGCTTCAGTACATGGCATTCACTGGCAAAGCCTTCTCTCTCACAGGGCTCTACTGCTGCTATCTGCTTCTCTGTATTAAAAATTGTCTTTTAAAATAAAGAAAAAGTAGATTTATTCACATTTAAAGCCATCAAAAAAAACCAAAACAACACCAACCACCCCCAAAAATGAACCCGTGGGGGCTAAGGAATTGTTGTTCTTTAAGAATTTATTTTTTTTTTAGCTTCATTTTTGTGCTGCTTTGGATAATTCCCATTCAGAAAATGACAGAGGCATCCCTGGAAGCAAGGCAGGGAACATGGAACCACTGCTAACACTCCCAGTAGAGCTCTGGGAACTGGGGCAGCAGGGCACTGCACCAGGTAGAACCAATGGAAATCTCCTCTCAAACCCACCTGGCAGTTTACATGAGCAGAAAAATAACCAGACAAGAGCTTCTCCTGCTTGGCAAAGCCACTGGAGCAGCTCTCCAACCTACCTTGCCCTCTTCACCTGGCACCTTGGCAAGGAGCAGCACAAAGATGCTACCCAACGAGTGCTGCTGCTCGCCCTGGGCACACACAGTCCCATGGCTCATTAGCATCTTACCTGCAAACTCCCTGCCAGAAAAATCAACAAGTTATTTCCCTTTCAAGGCCAGAAAATTCACAAATTATTTCCCTTTCAAGGCCAGAAAATCAACAAGTTTCCCTTTCTTCACCTCTTCAATATCACCACTGGCTGCAGAACACTGGAGGTAAATCAGATTTTCAAAGAGTCAAGGTTGAAACTTCACAATCCTTTCAACGATGCATAAAGAGCAATAATGGAAAGACCAAGAAAATACGAAAGGAATGAAAAATTGAGAAGATTTGGAAGTGCATTTTAATTGCAGAGAATGTGAATTAGGGTAAAGCTGTCAGTGAACTCAGGTTAGACCTGACAGAGTCAGGAGTCTGAATTCTGACAGGTCTCCAGGTAGCTCAGACTCACTGTGCAGAAGATAGTGAATTTTTTATGCTGTTTATTTTCAGTATTTGGAGCCGGGTCTGTTTAGATACTAAAAGCCAACACTAAGTTACAAAAAAATAAAAAAATAAAAAAAATAGGAGCATTAAACTGTTTCATGGTCTGGTTAAAATGATGAGAAGTTGAATCAAGATTTAAAAGTTTATTCCCTCTACCCTACAGACTTCTACACAGTGTTTTATCTCTCTTAGAGGAGCTGCAAAGAAAAAATTAATTTGTAATTTCCCTCTCTATAAAGCCTTTCTGAATCAGTATCAGACATGCACATTTGCCTTGATGTGGGTGATGAGATTTCATTCATATTCTCCTGTAAACAACTTAACAGCAAATTACCAGTGCATTTCCATCCCACAAAATCACCTTAGCAACCCCTGAAAAAAAAATACTCTTCATCTTTCAGAAGGATCAGCCACAAGATTTACAGAGCCTCCAAAAGGAAAAGAAAACCTCTGGTTGCCAGAGACAAACCCAAACACCAATAAAAGCACAACCAAGCACCACCAACCAAGCAAACAAGAAAGACCTTTCTAAACATCAAAATCCCAGCTTTGCTTGAGGTGACTGACAAAAAGCACGGGTGCTGCATGCCCTGGGTGGGTTTGTGATGGGTTTTCGTGTTTCTGAGCTACCCGTAGGAAGTTTCTCCTCAGCACATACAGCACAAACACTACACCTTGGAGATAGCACATAACTACACCAAAAAAAATAATTAAAAATTAAATTAAAAATGAATAATTATAATAAATTAAAAAATAAAAATACATATAAAAAATAAAATAAAAATAAAGTAAAAAATAAAATAAAAACTACTGAATGGGAGGCATTCAGCACACTAAAGGAGAAAGCAAGCTAGAGACTATTTATGTATTTATAGTTTTAACACGTGCTGCTGAGCTAAAAATTGATTCAGACCATAAAGAGGTTTCCAGCAAGCTGATATTTTTCCACACGATGCTTTACTGCCTTCCCTTTTCTCTATTTTCCTANATAAAAAATAAAATATGAAAATAAAAAATAAAAATAAAATAAAATAAAATTTAAAAAAAATAAAAATACCAGCAACCAAAGAATCACCAAAAAAAGCCAAACTAACACAAACCTAAAACAAGGAAAAAAATATATATATACCAAACCTCACCAAGCACCAGCAAAAGGCACTCAAACAAAGTTCCATCCCCTCTCCTTGCCCTTCAGCTGTCCTGGGTCAGCTGGGGAGCAGATGCCAGATGCCCTCCCAGGGGGCAGCTCCCTGGCACGGAGCCCGCAGGCAGCACAGGGCGCAGGGCAGCTCTGAGCTGGGTCACACTCACTCTGATCCCCCTCAACTACTCCGTGAAAAGAGCCCATTTATACAAACCCCCTTCTGAGAATTTCAGATTTACTCTATTTGGTGCTTTTTTATTTCCTACACTCCCAGAATTGATTTTTCTGTGGTGGGAAAGCACTCAGCAGGGCAGCCTGCAGAGGGGAAATCCATCAGCTGAGGTGGGATGGAGAGTGCAGTCAGCTCTGGAACTCCTTAGAGGTGCACACTGTGTAAATCTCCCGTGCCCACAACTCTCATTTGATGGCATTTAAGTAAATAAATCTTTAAAATTAATCAAGCACCGCGCTCTAAAGCGCAGGCAGTAAATACGTGGCACGATGTTGTAAATAACTCGTGGTTTCCAACACACCCATAAGGACTCACTCAGCTTGCAACCTGCAAGCACAAGCACAAAAAATTAGATTATTTACAGTACCATTACTTTTCGGTGCAGCAGGCTGCAGAAATGAAAGCTGCACAGTAAGTCACTAAGCAGTGAGAGCTCGGAGGGTTTTTATATTTTTATATTTTTATTTATTTTTATTTTATTTTTATATATTTATATATTTAATAATTTTAAATTTTTTCCTATGCTTATATTTTTAATAAAAATATGAAAATAAAAATTTAATAATTTTTAATTTATATTTTAAATTAAATTTATTTCTTTATATTTAAAGTATTGTCTCTATCTCCTCGTTAAAGCTGTGAGCAAAACACACCCTGATCAACACCACGGTGCTAATTGCTACTGGGCTCTTCAGCTGCTTTCTGCTGCAGCTGGAAGCAAAGTCCTAGTGATGGGTTTAAACACATCACCTCTTCACTCCCTTTATTTCCAGTTCTCACGGCGAATAACTCAGAGTATTTTTTCCTTAGGATTAACCTTGCTGCCAGGAAAGTTATCACCTCAATATATTCAGAATTATTGCATTGGTGCAAGACCACCCAGCACTTTTGGCTGAGTAAGCCTCCCAGTGCCACCTAAATCCTGATAGTTAAGCGCCCCAGAAACGCTTCTAATTTTGTCATCAACATTCACAACAGCCACACTTCACATATTGAATTGTAGAATATCTCAGATGAATGAGAGAAATCAGCAAAGATGCAAAAGAGAAGGCAAAAGTGCAGCCAGCAGGTGTGCAGGGAGGGGAGCTACAGATTGTGCATCTCCTGCAGCACCTGAACAGGCAGATCCATGCAGGCAGCTCTGAAAAAATCATTTATAAATATATATATATAAGCACAGCAGCATTTGGCCACTTTTCCCTGCTGCAGATTCAGCAGACTAAGAGCAGCTGAAGCCCGGGGAAGGTTCAGAGCAACCCCCTGCAGAGGGGCGTGGGAAGCAGCTGAGGATGGAATCAGCATCACCTGCTCTGGATCCCTCTGGGGCTCCCACAGCCTCCCCAGCTCAGGATGGGGAGGGAGGAGCCCGTGTTGCCACAGTCTTGCTCATTTCCCTGCAGTGAGCATCTCAACTCTAATATTCCACAGCTGCTTAGCTCTGTGGAGTACAGGAGGATGCTCCGGGGAGTATGAGATGATGCTCCGGGGAGTATGGGAGGATCCAAATGCTCTTCCCACGAGTTATAACTAATAGGTTAATTATAACTAACTGGTTTAGGTCAAGTGAGATCTCCAAGAGAAACCCTGTATCCTAATGCCACCTCTACCCTGTGTAACTCACACAGAATACTACAGCATCGGTCACCCGTAACTGACAGGAATTTAAATGGCAAAAATTGAGACTAATCAATAAAATATGAAGACAGTCCTACCGAGTAGCAGTTGCCCTGTTAGTTATTTTGATAGCAACCCCCCGTGCATTTTAAACATCGATTTCAGCGTGTGCTGGAGAAGACACCCCTCGGCCTAACGATGCCAAAGGAGGTGCTCACAAGCAGGTAAAGACAAAGAGCATTTTCCTTACCTGCGAGACCCCATGGCTCGGCTGCTTTTTGGGACGATTCGGGGGCAGAAAGTGCAGCTGCTGGACGCGCTTGGGCTCTGGGCTCAGCCTGCAAACGATGGGTCCCGTGTGAAAGGCGAGCGGGGCACACACGCTCCGGACACGCAGCTGCCGCCGGGACCTGGCCCCGGGAGCCGGGTTCACGTCGGTGCCGTGTCCCGGTCCCAGCAGCCGGGTTCACGTCGGTGCCGTGTCCCGGTCCCAGCAGCCGGGTTCACGTCGGTGCCGTGTCCCGGTCCCAGCAGCCGGGTTCACGTCGGCGCCGTGCCCCACCAGGAGCCAGGTTCATGCCCGTGTCGTGTCCCGGCCCCATCAGCCGGGTTCATATCGGTGCCGAGCCCTCCACCGAGCGAGGTCCGGCCCATGCGCTCCCCGCAGGCTCCGCCCCGAACCTTCCAGAAGGAGGGCGGCTGCTGGGGCAGGGCAGGTGTCCTGGGGCTCGTTGTCCCGGTGTCCCGGTGTCCCGATGTCCCGGGGCTCGGTGTCCGGGTGTCCCAACTGCGGTGGCATCACCAGCAGCCGTCTGGGCAAAGCGCCGAGCCCGCCCCGTCCCCGTCCCCGGCTGGGGGGACACAAGACACCCTGGGGTGCATCGCAGTGCCACCTAAAAGTGAGTTTGGGTTTTCCTCTGCTTCTGAAAACATCCCTCCTCCAGCCCGGCAGCTCCGACATCCCAACTGCGCCGCTTCCCCAGATCCCGATGCCCGCCCGGGGGAAATAGTTCAGTAACTTCCATTCCTTACCCCAAAGTGACAACTTTCCCTCCAGCACAGCAGCGGGACGAGGTTAATCACGGCTCTGATCTGGCCACTAAATGAAGTCACAGCAATTCCCCAGATCAATTGGTTGTGTAAACACGGATTCCAGCCCAGCTCACTCACCTGGAGCAGCGCCGCGGGGCACTGGCAAAAGGAGAGGGAATATATTGAAGATTAAAAGGGGAGCTTAGATTTTCTGTAGCTATTTTTTTCCTAGGCAGGAATCTGCTTTTATTGGTCTTAATCTGCTTTATATTGGTCTGTGTGTAGCAAAGAGTGTGGATGGAAAAATGAGGGTGCCCCTGAGTGGAAACTGCAGCCTTCCAGAAAGAAAAAGGAATAAACTGCAGCATTTTATAGTTGATGCATTCTGCTGCTAAACACCCAGGTTTGGGTAATACAATATATAAATATAAATATAAATATAAATATAAATATAAATATAAATATAAATATAAATATAAATATAAATATAAATAGCCTGGACACGGGTCACCAACCAGGCCATTTCCATTGCTCATTAGGTTTTCTCACACCTCTCCTCCTTAGATCACCCCCTGGATCATCACTTTTATTGCTCCAGGCTTATCTTGATGGCACCAAACCAAATGTTTCGGGGTTCACAGCCCTGCAGTAACAACTTCCTCCGGTCTCTGTTTCCTTAACCCCCCTCCACGGGTGCAGAAGATGCACCCGTGTTGGTGCCCAGAGGAGCATGAGGAGGAATATGAACTGAGACCCTGAAGGAGTTTCCAGTGATTCTTCATTTTAAGCTGATTTCAAGGGAATCACTCCTGGGGTCACCAGAAGGCAAGTGCAAGACAGTTGATCTTGTGTCTAAATCTGGATATTGATAATAAACCCAGAAACATAACAGATATTTTTTAATGCTTGGCTTTTTTTGGTAATACTTAACCAGGATATTAGGGAATCTTATTTTCCTGCTATTTGGTGTAGTCATTCTCCTCCAGGCTATTTTTCTCTAAATATGTTAGCAGTCTAATAACCAAAACCCACCAGCAATATAGAGTTATCCTTGATGAACTTTGTGATATTTCTACTTCAACCCACAGTTTTTCTGCTAACCACTGGAAGTTTCTGGTGGCTACTTCCCCTTCCTGTGGAATATATCAATATATTATTCCACAGCACCTCTTGCTCAGGCTGATTTCCACAGAGACCTTAGAACAGCTTCCTCCATATTTATAATTTCCAGTGACATTAACATCAGTGATAAAATATTTTTCACATGGACTCGTCTGGGGCAGAACAAACCACCTCCCTCCTGAGCTGGCCTCATTCAACACACAAACAGGTAACAGCTCCCAAGTGCATTTCCAGACTCCTGTTCCCTGTTCTTCTAGGGTATTTATCAGGGGGAAAATAAATACATGAAACAGAGAAAC
Source organism: Ceyx cyanopectus (assembly GCA_013401355.1). Classification (NCBI taxonomy): domain Eukaryota; kingdom Metazoa; phylum Chordata; class Aves; order Coraciiformes; family Alcedinidae; genus Ceyx; species Ceyx cyanopectus. The sequence goes on from VYZU01060851.1 coordinate 17,563, forward strand.
CCTGTGAAGGTTTTCAGCGTGAGCCTGAGGAAATCCATTCCTTCCTGCTCTGCTGCAGCAGTTCCACGCTGCCCTGCTCTCTGCTTCTGCACCTCCCACATTTCTTGACTTCCTTGAATTGACTTCTCTTTGTTTTACTTCTTGCTCAGCTCCCAGATTTATATCTTCATCTGCTTTTCTACTTCCTCCTCCAAATTACTCGTTCTTCACTCAGCTGTGACCTCCAACCCCACTGCTGCTGGGGCTGAGCCGGGTGCACCCCCTGTCCCTGCTCCTCTCCTGCTGTCCCACCCCTGCCCTTTTCCTGACCCGAGTTTGTCACCCCCAAACCAGCCATGACTCCGCTCTCTCCATCACTGTTTCCAGCAAGGCATTAGCCAATTCCCACCCTGTCACATCAGCTCTCAGAAATTCTTCCTGCTGAGCCCTCTGGCCAAGGTGATCCCCCCTCTGTGACTCTCTCGCCTCCCTCCTGGCCACTCCACCTCTCCAAGGGATTCTGGTTTTGTGCCCTCCTCTCCTGTGGCTTCTCTGCTTCCCCCAAA
>VYZU01060852.1:9537-65169 GCA_013401355.1 Ceyx cyanopectus
GGTATTATCTCTAGGAGGCTTACATCATTAGTAAAATATTGTAACTCAGTCAAATGTTTCCAATCAGAGCACTTCCTCCACTACAGGAATTGTTGACTTTCTGAACACTATTTATGGTAACACCACTTACATTTTAAAATAAATGCTAATTTATGAAATAACTGAAAACTAGTTGCATATGGAAGATGACTATAGAATCTTTATGCTAAAGCAGAATGCCTTCACCAAGAATTAAGAAACTCTTGAAAACAGAGATAATACCTAGTTGATTTATATCATAAGTATATCAGTTTTCTTCTAAGACCTGTGATGACCAGAAATGTATCTCTATTAGCATTCTTTATCAATTGCAACCGTACATGCTCTCTTCTGGGATTGAAAAATTCTTCTGGAATCTTAGCATTACTGCAGTATTGTGATAAGCACTGTGATGAAAAATAGAAAGAAAAGCCAAGTAAAGCAAAAGAAAAGGAACTCTTAAGTGCTGATAGTGTCAAAAAACAGGTCTGTGCATATTCAAAGATTTGGCCTCCTTACTACTTTCCTCTTGAAGTTTTAAAGTGTTTTGAAAAGTGTTAATATTTTTAAAATTATGTTTTCATAGTTTCAAGTCGGGATGTTAATGATTTTTTAATTAATTTTTCAGCTAAATCCGTTCCTCTTTCTTTGGTATATAATTAAGATTCCAAAGGCAATGTCATATATACAGGTTAGAATCTGTTACTATGTCAAAAGTTTAGGTTTGTTTTGTATCAAAACAGATAATAATTCTCCCTAAATCTTGTAAGCCAATCCTCTTTGACCAAATAAGTTTTAATACGTAAGGACTGGCACCTCCCTTCATCACATTTGAAATGTCTGACAAAAAAAAAAGCTCTGCCAGCTCAAGGGGTCCTCTGCAGCATTTCTCATTCTGGGATTACTCTGTATTGAGCAGTTTCAGGGATTTCACCCTGAGCAGCCTGACCTGACTTTCAAAATGCAGCTGACTTTGAGCAGGGCGTTTGGACCAGGCAGCTCCAGAGGTGTCTTCCAACACAAGCTGGTCATTCCAACATCTTGCTTTGAGAGCAGCCTGCCTGGGGCCAGTTTGCACTTCCACGTGCACATAATCTGGATGTGTCCAAAGAAACAAACTGGTGTTTGTGTTGATCTGAGCCTTCGGGAGTGGAACGTGGGGTTTTCTGTCTGGGTTAGTAATGACCATAAGTAATAACCTCCTGGTGGCTTTTCCTTCACCCAAGAGAACTGAAGGACCAGTGTCCATCCATTGCTTAGCAGAGGGTTTTAGAGCCTCAGCCTGTGACTTTTCTAATCAAATAGAAGTTCACAGACTTTCTATTAAATGAACAAGGAGCCCAAACGACCTCATCCTTCCTGGAACTGAAGATTTCAAAGCAGAGTTCTGAGTCACCGTGAGAGGAGAGGTGCAAAGGAGCCCTTCTCCCTCCCACTGCACTGACTCACCAGGGGCTTTCATTTTCCACTCTGGTCAACAAGCAAACATCTTTTATGGCATACTAATAAGACAACTTAGAAAAATTAATTAGGCTCAGAACTGTACCTGAGCAGTGAACTTATGCCACGTGAACCTGACACACGTGCATGTCAGTCTATAGCTGAAATCAGCTTCCATTTATTTCTTGGTACTGATGCTGTAAGGGATAAAGTAGTGAAAATTTCCACAAAATATTTTCATGCTAGTTTGTACTGTTTAACTGTGTATTATTCTGTGATAAGCTTTTCTGCAGGAATACAATTGTGTACTGGGAAACGTATCTGCACTTTACAATCCCATCACTGGTGTTTTTTAAAAGTAAAAATCTTACTCAGTTGAGTGGTGTGTTGGATTATTGTAATCATTTTAATTGCTGGAAATACCTGTTGGGTTGACTAGGATGAGCTGAGCAGCTTAAAAATTATTTCTACCATAGTTAAATAGTACTTTCATCACCTACAATATAAAGTCAGACAGCATGATTTGTCACTGATCCCTTCCATGACTTGGAGCAAGTCACTTCAACTTCCAGTATTTCTATTTCTTGTATTTCAAGATCTGTGACACCTCTCCAACAATAGGTGGATGAAAACTCTGGTCTTAACTTGTGCTCTTAAAGCAGAACCTCGGGAACAGCCATCACCAGGAGTGAGCTCTGGAATCTGTGAGGTACTTAGAGAGAGGTGCTTTGACATATTTGGAGGATTAAAAAACTCTCTACTTGAGACCTGGCCTACCTTCAGCAATAAGAATATATCTATCTGAGCTTGGTCTACCTTTCTTGTCCATTCCAGGACTTCAAAATTGCCCTCTCAAGCCTGATGCACTGAGAGAAACTTTATTTAAGGCAATGCAATGTTATATTTGTAGCAGTACTCTAGTAAAATTTTGAAGTTAAATGAGATGGAATATAAATAATACCAGAATTTCTGTAATATCCTGAATCATGAATAGAAGCAGGTCTAGACTCAAATACAAACCACGTTTTAAAGCAAAATGCAAATCCTCTTCTGTTCCCTGCCAAATGCTGAGTTCAGTCCCTGAAGGTCTGAGCAGAGTTTCCTTGGCTACAGCATCTGTGATCTGGAATCAGGAGTGCTGAGAGCAGGGCAGGGAGTGCCCCCTCTGGGCTTTGTGTGAGGGGTGATTTCACCAGCTACCTCAGGTCTTGACAGGTGCACAACCTTTTACTCTTAAGAACCATAAATCCCTTGCTGTGTGGTTTAAGAGATGGAGAACTAACTTTTTGACCCAGAAAAGTAAATGAGATCTTTTCCTGACTGTAATCCTCTAGATCTGTTAGCATTGCTTCAACGTGCTTCCTCCAAACACAGAAATAGCATTTGCTCTGAAAAGATTTCTTGATGCATGCTGAATTTGCCAGACATTTCACTTAGAGACAAAGATATGACAAATGTACTTCCTAACATTTTCATGTTGATTTATTCTCCCTCACAAAGGACAACTACATAAAGAACTTGAATCAGATCCATGTTCCCACTTTGCATATGCAAGATTTTTCTGGCTGAAAAAGTTGGCTTCTCAATGCAAACTAAGTTGGAAATAGAGTCAAAGCAGAGAGGGACATGCTGAGACTGCTATACTTCAGTACCTATTTTTTTCCAACTAATCATCATTATTATTATGACTAGATATTTACCCTTAGGTGCATTGGGCAGATCATTCTGACTCATCTGTTTAGTGGATGTTGTCCTGCTGGGTTAATGATTATCTTTTTTGTCTGAAAGATTTGTTAATTCCTGTAACTGCACAGGATAGCTATTTTAGTACTTACCAGCTGACCTCGATGCTGACATAACCTTTCTGGTATTGTTGGATGTAGCTTGTGTCATGGCATTAATGTGAATTATGGCTGTCTTGANATTGGGCAGATCATTCTGACTCATCTGTTTAGTGGATGTTGTCCTGCTGGGTTAATGATTATCTTTTTTGTCTGAAAGATTTGTTAATTCCTGTAACTGCACAGGATAGCTATTTTAGTACTTACCAGCTGACCTCGATGCTGACATAACCTTTCTGGTATTGTTGGATGTAGCTTGTGTCATGGCATTAATGTGAATTATGGCTGTCTTGAGGATATAAACCTTCATATAGCACAGATGGTCTCTAGGAAAAAAAAATTACAGTCTGCACATCACACATTCAGTCTTTCCTTGTAGACTATTTCCTTTATCATTGCCTCATTCTCTTAGGCACCTTTTAACCAAGCTTCTATGGCATCATTTATTGTACAGACTGTGCTCTATAATGAAGATTGTAACATGGGATTCTGGAAAGTACCTCTGCTACCAGCATTATCACAGTGTCTTGTTGGAATCCTCCAAACTTGCTTAGCAGTGTGCCACCGTTGCTTCCAGAGAGCTTTTTTTACAGCTTCTTTGGAAGAATGATGAAAGCTGCATAAGCTCATTAGCAGAGCATGTGTGTAGGCTTAAAATTACAGATAATAGACAAATGGTTGGAAAGTCAGTAATTCCTTTACATATTTGCCAAGACTTAGGTCAAGGTTCAGGGTTTCCTTTGCTCAAACTGGTGAAATCTGAAATACCTCCAGGTGTGCTGGGGAGTGCTGGCAGTGCACATGCAGCACAGGTGATGAGTCACAGTCCATCTCAGTTGTTTTCCTCAAGAGCAAAGCATGTTTAGTCTAAGTTGTACTTAGTTGTGATCTACTTTTCTTTTTGCATTAGTATTTTGTATAAGTTAATACTTTTCTTTAAGAGCTCTTGCTCTTTATTTAAGAGCTCTTGGTGGACTCTTTATTGTTTTAAAACAAAATGAAATGTATTTTCATCCTTAAAATCTCTCATTTCAAGTAAAGTTATTTCTTATTATTGTATTTTTTTGTTGACATAGTTGCTGTCACTGTGATTTTTTTTAAAAATAATTATGCATCTATGTGCATCATCCTGGATAGACCATGTTAGAGAAAGCAGCAGTAAATATTATTGCACTGAGGGGATGCAATAATTTGTCCCTTCAACATTGACTTAGTTTTACACAACTTTCAGGCAGCAGAAATTCAATGAGTGGCATATTATGTTCCAAATACCTCTTTTAGGTCACATGACATTCCCTTAATCAAGAAAAAANTTCAGTCCCTGAGGGTCTGAGCAGAGTTTCCTTGGCTACAGCATCTGTGATCTGGAATCAGGAGTGCTGAGAGCAGGGCAGGGAGTGCCCCCTCTGGGCTTTGTGTGAGGGGTGATTTCACCAGCTACCTCAGGTCTTGACAGGTGCACAACCTTTTACTCTTAAGAACCATAAATCCCTTGCTGTGTGGTTTAAGAGATGGAGAACTAACTTTTTGACCCAGAAAAGTAAATGAGATCTTTTCCTGACTGTAATCCTCTAGATCTGTTAGCATTGCTTCAACGTGCTTCCTCCAAACACAGAAATAGCATTTGCTCTGAAAAGATTTCTTGATGCATGCTGAATTTGCCAGACATTTCACTTAGAGACAAAGATATGACAAATGTACTTCCTAACATTTTCATGTTGATTTATTCTCCCTCACAAAGGACAACTACATAAAGAACTTGAATCAGATCCATGTTCCCACTTTGCATATGCAAGATTTTTCTGGCTGAAAAAGTTGGCTTCTCAATGCAAACTAAGTTGGAAATAGAGTCAAAGCAGAGAGGGACATGCTGAGACTGCTATACTTCAGTACCTATTTTTTTCCAACTAATCATCATTATTATTATGACTAGATATTTACCCTTAGGTGCATTGGGCAGATCATTCTGACTCATCTGTTTAGTGGATGTTGTCCTGCTGGGTTAATGATTATCTTTTTTGTCTGAAAGATTTGTTAATTCCTGTAACTGCACAGGATAGCTATTTTAGTACTTACCAGCTGACCTCGATGCTGACATAACCTTTCTGGTATTGTTGGATGTAGCTTGTGTCATGGCATTAATGTGAATTATGGCTGTCTTGAGGATATAAACCTTCATATAGCACAGATGGTCTCTAGGAAAAAAAAATTACAGTCTGCACATCACACATTCAGTCTTTCCTTGTAGACTATTTCCTTTATCATTGCCTCATTCTCTTAGGCACCTTTTAACCAAGCTTCTATGGCATCATTTATTGTACAGACTGTGCTCTATAATGAAGATTGTAACATGGGATTCTGGAAAGTACCTCTGCTACCAGCATTATCACAGTGTCTTGTTGGAATCCTCCAAACTTGCTTAGCAGTGTGCCACCGTTGCTTCCAGAGAGCTTTTTTTACAGCTTCTTTGGAAGAATGATGAAAGCTGCATAAGCTCATTAGCAGAGCATGTGTGTAGGCTTAAAATTACAGATAATAGACAAATGGTTGGAAAGTCAGTAATTCCTTTACATATTTGCCAAGACTTAGGTCAAGGTTCAGGGTTTCCTTTGCTCAAACTGGTGAAATCTGAAATACCTCCAGGTGTGCTGGGGAGTGCTGGCAGTGCACATGCAGCACAGGTGATGAGTCACAGTCCATCTCAGTTGTTTTCCTCAAGAGCAAAGCATGTTTAGTCTAAGTTGTACTTAGTTGTGATCTACTTTTCTTTTTGCATTAGTATTTTGTATAAGTTAATACTTTTCTTTAAGAGCTCTTGCTCTTTATTTAAGAGCTCTTGGTGGACTCTTTATTGTTTTAAAACAAAATGAAATGTATTTTCATCCTTAAAATCTCTCATTTCAAGTAAAGTTATTTCTTATTATTGTATTTTTTTGTTGACATAGTTGCTGTCACTGTGATTTTTTTTAAAAATAATTATGCATCTATGTGCATCATCCTGGATAGACCATGTTAGAGAAAGCAGCAGTAAATATTATTGCACTGAGGGGATGCAATAATTTGTCCCTTCAACATTGACTTAGTTTTACACAACTTTCAGGCAGCAGAAATTCAATGAGTGGCATATTATGTTCCAAATACCTCTTTTAGGTCACATGACATTCCCTTAATCAAGAAAAAAGTATGTTAATATGATGTCTAACATGTAACAATCCTAGAACAGTACCTATTTAAGTTTTCAACAAGTTTATCTTGTCACATTTTGTAGATGAGTGTTTATGTATCTGGCAGTAGAATTTTGTCATAAATAAACAATGTTAGAAATAAAGAAGTAATGGTCTTAAGAGAATCTTATAAAATAACCTGTTAATTTTTATTAGGATTTTCACTTAGATACTGAAGTAATGTGTACACAGACAAATTTTGAAGGTATAAGAAGCCAGAGCCTGAGTAGAGTTACCAAAACCACTCTAGAAATTCAGCCCTGGTTCATGTGAGAGAGCAAAGTTTCTCGTAGAGGAACAGACTGACAACTGCAGTAATTTTAATTGTATGACATCTTTTTAGTCATGTTTTTTTTCTCTCCAGCTGCTAAAATAGTGGCTTCTGGGGCATTAGAGCGTTAGCACTGTTGTGAACAAAGCTTTCCAATGCATAAATAGTGCCTGTTCCTTTGATTACAATGGTGTACTGTGCTTGTTTGTTCCCTGAAAGAATCACTCCTTTATAACGAAGCTGACTCGAGCAGGAATCTGAGTTAAACCTTCACTTGTATAGACAATAAAACTATAATTTTCATACGCGATTCAGCAATCGCTGTTCTGTGCCCGCTTGCCCCGAGGGTGATGTCAGAGGCTGTAACAAGAAGAGTTTATGCTGACTGCTTAATAGGTGTTTGTCATGGAAGAGAAACACCAGTTCAGCAATGCCTCTCCAGCAGCTGTACCCAATAATGTGCACTGGCATACAAGAAAACTGTTGAATGTATATACCAGTTACACCAGCAACATTTATATGCTCCATTATAAAGGACTGTCATTAAATACATACACTCCTAATCTCAGCTGCCAGGTGCTTCACTTTTCATGGAACTTGGGGTTCCTCTTGGTCCATCAGTCACAACCAGAGTTTTGAAGAAATGAAGCTCAGAAAAACCTTCAATAAATCAGATGAAAGATACAGCATACATTGTTTTTCTGTTATTATTATTGTCTATGTGTGTACAAAAAAATGAAACTATTGTTGCAGGATTCTCTTACAATTTCCTACTCAGTTTCTCCCTGCTTACCTGCAACACAGAATTGATATTATCATGGATTTAAGCAAGGCTATTGAGATTGACTTGATTGCTTTTTAAGCATTTCTATGGAATAAACCTACAAAAAACCCACCAAGTTTTACAATTCTCAAGGACAACCATTTAAAAATACAAAGTCAGCTCAAAATAAATCAGGACATGTGAGCTTTGTCTAAAAAGCAAGAGATTTTTATTTTTTTTTAAATCTGTACTTTAGTACAGACTTTGGGTTCATTTTGATTTTATTCTGGTTTCTGGAAGCTCTTAAAATATATGCAAGTTACACATTCAAGTGTTTCTTTGTAACTGTTAGAGCTTCAAATGCAGTCTTTGGTGTTAGACACATGAGACTTTTTTCCAAGTGCTTATCCCCATCCATATTCACACCCTGCAAGGCTTGCCTTGTGTGAGACACAGCCCCTGTGCTGCCTTGTTCTCTTGGATACACACTGGAATCGTGGGGAGCACCTTCCCACCTGCTGAAACTTTCAGCTGAATCTGTTGTTAGGCTGACAGCAGACTTGCCTTTTTCTGTTTTGTGGGATCTTCAGCCTGAGGATTTTTCTTTGTTTTTTTTTTTTCCTTTACTTACTTCCCTTTCCTGTAATTGGAAAAAAAACCCCAACAACTTAAGAGGAAGATTTTTATTGTTTTTCCCTCCTTGAAGAACTACAGCATCAAGTGATGCCACCAGTCATGAGTGCTCACCAGTCCCCAGTTTGAACAGCTGCTTCAGGTGTGCCTTGTTCCCAGGCTGCAAAGACCTTTCTTTTCTATTTGGATTTTGGTTCTTTCTGACTTTTCTTTTACACATTGCCAGGGTTTCCCCTAGTCCCTGGAGTTCAGGGAGTGTTCATCCATGGTCTAGCACAGCTTTGTGATGGATAAGCACATGCAATACACTGCCTCACGTTTAGGGTGTCTTTAAATCATTCACCTCTTTGTCAGAAAGGAAGGTAAAGGCTGGCTGCAGGAACATGCCTTGGGAANCAAAACCACTCTAGAAATTCAGCCCTGGTTCATGTGAGAGAGCAAAGTTTCTCGTAGAGGAACAGACTGACAACTGCAGTAATTTTAATAGAATTCCTGTGTTTTGTTCTGTTTTTTCTTCACCAGTCAACATGGGCGATGGGATAGAATACAGCCAGCAGAAGCGGGAGAATATAGGGGATCTGATAGAAGAGACACTGGAAGCCCTTGAACGCTGTGGTGGAGAAAATGCTTACATAAACATTAAGTACATGATCCCTACATATAAGTCATGAGAATTAAACTGAGTTGTGTCAAACGGGATGATTCTATTTGTGGTCTAAAAAAAAAAATGGTATCTGTCTCTGTATGACATCTTTTTAGTCATGTTTTTTTTCTCTCCAGCTGCTAAAATAGTGGCTTCTGGGGCATTAGAGCGTTAGCACTGTTGTGAACAAAGCTTTCCAATGCATAAATAGTGCCTGTTCCTTTGATTACAATGGTGTACTGTGCTTGTTTGTTCCCTGAAAGAATCACTCCTTTATAACGAAGCTGACTCGAGCAGGAATCTGAGTTAAACCTTCACTTGTATAGACAATAAAACTATAATTTTCATACGCGATTCAGCAATCGCTGTTCTGTGCCCGCTTGCCCCGAGGGTGATGTCAGAGGCTGTAACAAGAAGAGTTTATGCTGACTGCTTAATAGGTGTTTGTCATGGAAGAGAAACACCAGTTCAGCAATGCCTCTCCAGCAGCTGTACCCAATAATGTGCACTGGCATACAAGAAAACTGTTGAATGTATATACCAGTTACACCAGCAACATTTATATGCTCCATTATAAAGGACTGTCATTAAATACATACACTCCTAATCTCAGCTGCCAGGTGCTTCACTTTTCATGGAACTTGGGGTTCCTCTTGGTCCATCAGTCACAACCAGAGTTTTGAAGAAATGAAGCTCAGAAAAACCTTCAATAAATCAGATGAAAGATACAGCATACATTGTTTTTCTGTTATTATTATTGTCTATGTGTGTACAAAAAAATGAAACTATTGTTGCAGGATTCTCTTACAATTTCCTACTCAGTTTCTCCCTGCTTACCTGCAACACAGAATTGATATTATCATGGATTTAAGCAAGGCTATTGAGATTGACTTGATTGCTTTTTAAGCATTTCTATGGAATAAACCTACAAAAAACCCACCAAGTTTTACAATTCTCAAGGACAACCATTTAAAAATACAAAGTCAGCTCAAAATAAATCAGGACATGTGAGCTTTGTCTAAAAAGCAAGAGATTTTTATTTTTTTTTAAATCTGTACTTTAGTACAGACTTTGGGTTCATTTTGATTTTATTCTGGTTTCTGGAAGCTCTTAAAATATATGCAAGTTACACATTCAAGTGTTTCTTTGTAACTGTTAGAGCTTCAAATGCAGTCTTTGGTGTTAGACACATGAGACTTTTTTCCAAGTGCTTATCCCCATCCATATTCACACCCTGCAAGGCTTGCCTTGTGTGAGACACAGCCCCTGTGCTGCCTTGTTCTCTTGGATACACACTGGAATCGTGGGGAGCACCTTCCCACCTGCTGAAACTTTCAGCTGAATCTGTTGTTAGGCTGACAGCAGACTTGCCTTTTTCTGTTTTGTGGGATCTTCAGCCTGAGGATTTTTCTTTGTTTTTTTTTTTTCCTTTACTTACTTCCCTTTCCTGTAATTGGAAAAAAAACCCCAACAACTTAAGAGGAAGATTTTTATTGTTTTTCCCTCCTTGAAGAACTACAGCATCAAGTGATGCCACCAGTCATGAGTGCTCACCAGTCCCCAGTTTGAACAGCTGCTTCAGGTGTGCCTTGTTCCCAGGCTGCAAAGACCTTTCTTTTCTATTTGGATTTTGGTTCTTTCTGACTTTTCTTTTACACATTGCCAGGGTTTCCCCTAGTCCCTGGAGTTCAGGGAGTGTTCATCCATGGTCTAGCACAGCTTTGTGATGGATAAGCACATGCAATACACTGCCTCACGTTTAGGGTGTCTTTAAATCATTCACCTCTTTGTCAGAAAGGAAGGTAAAGGCTGGCTGCAGGAACATGCCTTGGGAAAATCAAGACTTCATCTTCAAACCTTGCAGCACAGAATCTCCCCCACAGTGAGGGAGCCAAGGCCATATCTCCTCTTCCAAAAATGCCTTTCTACACAGCCACCCTGACACTATTAGGTCACCCTTCACTTCGTTTCTCCCCATTTCCCCTCAGCAGACCCCTGCCCTGCATTGTGGCTTGCACCAGTGAGCCATGCTTTTTCAGTTACTGGCACACTGGGTTTGGTGAGCGTGGCACNACCAAAACCACTCTAGAAATTCAGCCCTGGTTCATGTGAGAGAGCAAAGTTTCTCGTAGAGGAACAGACTGACAACTGCAGTAATTTTAATAGAATTCCTGTGTTTTGTTCTGTTTTTTCTTCACCAGTCAACATGGGCGATGGGATAGAATACAGCCAGCAGAAGCGGGAGAATATAGGGGATCTGATAGAAGAGACACTGGAAGCCCTTGAACGCTGTGGTGGAGAAAATGCTTACATAAACATTAAGTACATGATCCCTACATATAAGTCATGAGAATTAAACTGAGTTGTGTCAAACGGGATGATTCTATTTGTGGTCTAAAAAAAAAAATGGTATCTGTCTCTGTATGACATCTTTTTAGTCATGTTTTTTTTCTCNCTGAAATACCTCCAGGTGTGCTGGGGAGTGCTGGCAGTGCACATGCAGCACAGGTGATGAGTCACAGTCCATCTCAGTTGTTTTCCTCAAGAGCAAAGCATGTTTAGTCTAAGTTGTACTTAGTTGTGATCTACTTTTCTTTTTGCATTAGTATTTTGTATAAGTTAATACTTTTCTTTAAGAGCTCTTGCTCTTTATTTAAGAGCTCTTGGTGGACTCTTTATTGTTTTAAAACAAAATGAAATGTATTTTCATCCTTAAAATCTCTCATTTCAAGTAAAGTTATTTCTTATTATTGTATTTTTTTGTTGACATAGTTGCTGTCACTGTGATTTTTTTTAAAAATAATTATGCATCTATGTGCATCATCCTGGATAGACCATGTTAGAGAAAGCAGCAGTAAATATTATTGCACTGAGGGGATGCAATAATTTGTCCCTTCAACATTGACTTAGTTTTACACAACTTTCAGGCAGCAGAAATTCAATGAGTGGCATATTATGTTCCAAATACCTCTTTTAGGTCACATGACATTCCCTTAATCAAGAAAAAAGTATGTTAATATGATGTCTAACATGTAACAATCCTAGAACAGTACCTATTTAAGTTTTCAACAAGTTTATCTTGTCACATTTTGTAGATGAGTGTTTATGTATCTGGCAGTAGAATTTTGTCATAAATAAACAATGTTAGAAATAAAGAAGTAATGGTCTTAAGAGAATCTTATAAAATAACCTGTTAATTTTTATTAGGATTTTCACTTAGATACTGAAGTAATGTGTACACAGACAAATTTTGAAGGTATAAGAAGCCAGAGCCTGAGTAGAGTTACCAAAACCACTCTAGAAATTCAGCCCTGGTTCATGTGAGAGAGCAAAGTTTCTCGTAGAGGAACAGACTGACAACTGCAGTAATTTTAATAGAATTCCTGTGTTTTGTTCTGTTTTTTCTTCACCAGTCAACATGGGCGATGGGATAGAATACAGCCAGCAGAAGCGGGAGAATATAGGGGATCTGATAGAAGAGACACTGGAAGCCCTTGAACGCTGTGGTGGAGAAAATGCTTACATAAACATTAAGTACATGATCCCTACATATAAGTCATGAGAATTAAACTGAGTTGTGTCAAACGGGATGATTCTATTTGTGGTCTAAAAAAAAAAATGGTATCTGTCTCTGTATGACATCTTTTTAGTCATGTTTTTTTTCTCTCCAGCTGCTAAAATAGTGGCTTCTGGGGCATTAGAGCGTTAGCACTGTTGTGAACAAAGCTTTCCAATGCATAAATAGTGCCTGTTCCTTTGATTACAATGGTGTACTGTGCTTGTTTGTTCCCTGAAAGAATCACTCCTTTATAACGAAGCTGACTCGAGCAGGAATCTGAGTTAAACCTTCACTTGTATAGACAATAAAACTATAATTTTCATACGCGATTCAGCAATCGCTGTTCTGTGCCCGCTTGCCCCGAGGGTGATGTCAGAGGCTGTAACAAGAAGAGTTTATGCTGACTGCTTAATAGGTGTTTGTCATGGAAGAGAAACACCAGTTCAGCAATGCCTCTCCAGCAGCTGTACCCAATAATGTGCACTGGCATACAAGAAAACTGTTGAATGTATATACCAGTTACACCAGCAACATTTATATGCTCCATTATAAAGGACTGTCATTAAATACATACACTCCTAATCTCAGCTGCCAGGTGCTTCACTTTTCATGGAACTTGGGGTTCCTCTTGGTCCATCAGTCACAACCAGAGTTTTGAAGAAATGAAGCTCAGAAAAACCTTCAATAAATCAGATGAAAGATACAGCATACATTGTTTTTCTGTTATTATTATTGTCTATGTGTGTACAAAAAAATGAAACTATTGTTGCAGGATTCTCTTACAATTTCCTACTCAGTTTCTCCCTGCTTACCTGCAACACAGAATTGATATTATCATGGATTTAAGCAAGGCTATTGAGATTGACTTGATTGCTTTTTAAGCATTTCTATGGAATAAACCTACAAAAAACCCACCAAGTTTTACAATTCTCAAGGACAACCATTTAAAAATACAAAGTCAGCTCAAAATAAATCAGGACATGTGAGCTTTGTCTAAAAAGCAAGAGATTTTTATTTTTTTTTAAATCTGTACTTTAGTACAGACTTTGGGTTCATTTTGATTTTATTCTGGTTTCTGGAAGCTCTTAAAATATATGCAAGTTACACATTCAAGTGTTTCTTTGTAACTGTTAGAGCTTCAAATGCAGTCTTTGGTGTTAGACACATGAGACTTTTTTCCAAGTGCTTATCCCCATCCATATTCACACCCTGCAAGGCTTGCCTTGTGTGAGACACAGCCCCTGTGCTGCCTTGTTCTCTTGGATACACACTGGAATCGTGGGGAGCACCTTCCCACCTGCTGAAACTTTCAGCTGAATCTGTTGTTAGGCTGACAGCAGACTTGCCTTTTTCTGTTTTGTGGGATCTTCAGCCTGAGGATTTTTCTTTGTTTTTTTTTTTTCCTTTACTTACTTCCCTTTCCTGTAATTGGAAAAAAAACCCCAACAACTTAAGAGGAAGATTTTTATTGTTTTTCCCTCCTTGAAGAACTACAGCATCAAGTGATGCCACCAGTCATGAGTGCTCACCAGTCCCCAGTTTGAACAGCTGCTTCAGGTGTGCCTTGTTCCCAGGCTGCAAAGACCTTTCTTTTCTATTTGGATTTTGGTTCTTTCTGACTTTTCTTTTACACATTGCCAGGGTTTCCCCTAGTCCCTGGAGTTCAGGGAGTGTTCATCCATGGTCTAGCACAGCTTTGTGATGGATAAGCACATGCAATACACTGCCTCACGTTTAGGGTGTCTTTAAATCATTCACCTCTTTGTCAGAAAGGAAGGTAAAGGCTGGCTGCAGGAACATGCCTTGGGAAAATCAAGACTTCATCTTCAAACCTTGCAGCACAGAATCTCCCCCACAGTGAGGGAGCCAAGGCCATATCTCCTCTTCCAAAAATGCCTTTCTACACAGCCACCCTGACACTATTAGGTCACCCTTCACTTCGTTTCTCCCCATTTCCCCTCAGCAGACCCCTGCCCTGCATTGTGGCTTGCACCAGTGAGCCATGCTTTTTCAGTTACTGGCACACTGGGTTTGGTGAGCGTGGCACTGCAGGTTTCCCAGGAGTACAAAGTGTGCTGGAGGACTGCCGCTCGGATGGAGCCGAGTTATTCAGCTCAGAAACAAATCAAGTCCTTCATAAAAAGAATAATCCCAGGCCACCTTTCACTCCTTAGCTATTTGTATTCTGTCCTTAAGAGAAAGCCCAGTGCTGCTCTTTGCCTGAGATCAAAAAACTCCTCAATAGCTGGCTTCAGTTCCCCTGCTGCTGGGCTCCAGCCACAGAGTTGCTTGAAGAAGGGACAGTACAGGAAAGAGCTCTCATCCCTGGGATTTCCCCACCCCAGCATCCTGGCAGCACTGCTGAGGATGAGATGAAGCTACAGGCTCCCCACCAGCTTTGTAACTATTCCCAGCTCACTGCTTTTGAATCAGCTCCTTCAGCTCAACTGGGACAGGACTACTGGCTGACAGAGAGACCATGGGAAATGGGTACTTCGTGCAGCTGCAGACCTGATCCCCTCAGCCTGTGCTCTTGCTTGAAGATTTCTTTCACAAGATGTTTCAACAAGGTGTGACCTTATTGCAAAACATAAGGGCAATAAAGGTCGTGCCTCTTCGCATCAGGAAAAATAGGTTTTACAGTAAAGTGCTTTTATTTGCACTTTCAGAATGGGAGCATTAGCCTCTATCAGACTATTTCTATCACTGGACCATTGCTTCAAAAGTGAACATTCTTCCATAACCTTATTAATCCTAGAAGCTGGACTGATAAAAAGCAGCATGATAAAAACCACAGGTTGGTAATTTAGGAATACTGCGAATAAGACTATTTTAAGATGTCATTTTACTAAGTTAAACTGTAGGCTTGCCAACCTTGACAGAGTCCCTTTAAGCACGATCAGCAGCATATTTATAGGCAATTACAACACAGCTCAGAGCATTTTATAAAGCATGAGATCAAGGACCCAGGTGCTTAAGCATATAAGTAATACTATATCATTCAATACACTGCTTAGCTATTTTACTATGCTCAAAAAATGGAATTGTGGTTAAAAATAGCAACTGCCCCTCTTTTTGCCAGTTCATTTTGTGGTCACTGACACCTGGGACAAGCCAATCAACAGCTTCTGTTTGTGATCAGTTAAAAGACACTCTGGGCCAGGTGTTTCAAGGGGTATAAGTTTCACATAGCACTAATAAAGGTAACAGGTTTAGAGAGGTCTGGTGGTTTGTGCCTTGTTCTGAGGTCTGCTGCCCCTTTTTCTTTTCCCTCTCCAGCCATTGCAAGGTAAGTTGCAACAGTAAAGGATCCTGTGGATGATTAAATAACTCATAAGTGTTGGTTTTCTGAGATTGATGTTTGAGATGCTTCTGATTTGTCTTGATAAATGTGTTAGAGAGGTTGGCTGGTGGTTGTTTAGCTTAAAGAATAAATAGCATATGTTAATAGTGGGAAGTGGAATTATCTGTGGCCTTCTTATGTAACTATCAAAACAGGAATGAAATAAGAGGTTTTCAATATTTCCTTCTGAAGGCTGTCTAAGGAAACTAACAGGTATCACAAGTTTTGGGAACTTTGGCTTTTTGTGAGTCCTGGTGGTGCTATAAAGCAGTTGCTGTGCAAGCTGTCGAGTCACTGAATGGCACAACTTGTCCATGTGAAGCTAAGCAGGGGCAGAGGTGTCTGTGGCTCCTGCCCAACTTGGGCTCCAAGTGCCTGTGGGCTCCTGGGGAGGGGCAGAGCCTGGCAGAAGACCTGGCAAGTGGCTGCCAGCACTGGCAGTGGGGAGCTGGAGCCAGGCTTCTTGCTGGTAGCTTTCCAGAGTTTCAAAGAGATGGGGCTGACAAAAGGAGTTTGAAAAAGGCCTCCCAGGAGTCAACCACAAGGGGACTATGGGAAGCTGTGAGAGGGAGGGAGGAAGGGAGGGAAGGCCCAAGCTTTTGGCTGGGCAGGTGCTTGGCGAGGGGGAGGGGTGTTGGTGGATGCATGTGTAGCTGCAGCCAAGCAGCACGAAAATAAAAAGCTAAAGCAGACACTATGTGCTTTCCTAATCCTGTCTGGAGACCCTCTGGCTTGGAGAAAAGCATTCTCTAGTCTGGGGGGCTCTGCAGGCAGTGGGGCAGTTCACAGTTTTCCACTCATCTGTAACATCCTGTGTTTTCTGCTTTAAATAAAAGCACCAATGTTTGCAGGAACTCTGTACAAAGCCTGTCTGCTTGCAACTGCTTGGAGCTGCTTTGTGCCTCCTGGAGACCAGGAGAGGAAGGTTCATGCCCTGGCAGGACAAGAAGTTCCCTGCACTAGCCCCATAATCCTTCCGGCGTGCGAGGGGAGGGCGGCGTGTGTGGTGGGGCATATTTTAACTGTGCTTGTTCTTGCCTGATGAATATCTCCCTGAGAGATCTCACCTCCCTAGGACAACATGTCTGGGGGAGTAAGGGGTCTCCCAGCACCTCTGGGTGGTGGGAACCCTCTGGCATGGCTTGTGGGGAGGTAGTTGGGAGTCTGCTCAAGTTGAGTGGGACAATCTGCAGCCTTGGGGAGGAGAGCATGTTTCTGGCAAAGCTGGGAGTTAGCTGTGTGCTGAGTGTTGCTGAGTTTGGGTGTTTATTACATAAATCAACAAATACTTTTTTTTGTTTTTACCAACACTGGGGGGTGAGTTGGGCAGCTAATGAAGGGCACAGTCCTTGCAAACCTCTGCTTCATAGCCCCTATGCTCTCTGTGTGCTGGGCGTCTGTGGGCACAGTGGGACCTTGAGGCAACACTTGGGGCTGGTGATCGGGCTGCTCCCCTCATTGCACCTCCCCAGCAGAAGGAGAAGCCCCTCATCTTGGCCACTCTGCTCTGGCTCTGGCCAGCTGAGTGTGCACCCTGAGTTCCTTTCACCCAGAGGGGGAAGGGGATGGCTGCTCAGACTTGTCAACAGGGTCCCTCACATAGAGCAAAAGCCCAAGCAATGGAAGAATGGGAATCTTTGTGTTGGAGGAAGCATAAGGCACAGCCTTGATAGTGTGGCTGTGACCAGGGATATTTTTGGGACTGCACCCTGTCTGCTGCTGGCCCTGTGGGTGCCCACGTGCACAGAAGTCCTCTGCAACTCGGCATCTGCTGTGGTCTGCTGACCCTGGTGGGTGAGAGGGTGTGAAACGGGAACTCATCCTAATGCTTTACAAATACTAAAAGAGAAGTTGAATCCCAGCCTTCTTACTCTGTCTTGATGAGGGTGGGTTAAATGCATTAAGGTAACTGGAAGAAAGGGGGTGTCTAAACAGTATCATAGTGTTGAGTCTTATATGCTATCTTAACAAATGGGTACGACATACCCAGAGTTTCCTCAATGCTCTAGGCAATCTAAATTTCCTATATTCATCTATACAAGCATGTGGGGTTTATTTATAAAAATCAGAGGTTAAAGCTGTTGAAGAGTGGAAGGGGAGCTGCTGCAAAACAACCTGCTGCCTCAGCCACTCTGGTACAGGGGGAATGTGTTGGTCTTGGGTCTCATCTCTGCACTTCTTCTACCTCTGTGACCATATAATGCCCAGCTTGGTAGAATGTAATTGATACCACCAGAATTAATTTGACTGCACATAAGTATGTGGGTGCTTCGGGTGGCAAACAGCATATTCATGTGCAGTGGAAGCATTGCAGCCACTGGCATCCATAACCACTGTAGGTCTGTGCCTTCTATGAGGTCATGCTGACCTTTCATGGATTCAAGTTGATCTCTGATATGGGTAAAGTGATCAAAGAAAACTCATTGGGAAGCTTGAGAAGGTCTCCACATCCCAAACATCCTGTCGACAGCAACATGTACAACAGTGCTGGATGCTGAGGTTCAGGGAGTATAGCCCAGACAAAATTAATGTCTGACATAAAGCAGATGCCTTGTGTTGCACACTATTGCATTAATCCAGGGGATCTTGGCTTTAAATGTGTGGTCTATTGGATTTCAATTCCTGTTTTCTGGGTGTAATTCCCAAGCCCTTCCCTAAGGAGCAATCACCGAAAAGCAGCTCAGCTTACCTAACTCCAGCTCTAGAAGCAGGGAATGATATTTCTGCATTTCACCATCTCCATCTCGAGCATTAGTCCCATTACAGAATTTTTGCATCTTCTCATTTCCCGCTTCTCTTGACTCCCTGTGGTGCTTTGAGCTGGAAGAGACACAGGGAGCTGTGCGGGTAGAGGGGCAACTGATGAGAAGAGACCAGAAGGGGCCAGCTGTTCCAGCAAAGGCTTTTCTCTTTATATAGTTTGTTATGAAAAATATGAGTTTTGGGGAAGTTGCGTCTGTTTCACCCCAGAGCTGCTCCCTGGGCAATAGCTGAAGCAAAATCTTTCTAGAATAAGTTCTACTTTCTCCTCCTGTAGAATGCTGTGATGTACTGGGAGAAAAATGCCTGCAGTGAGGGAAAGGGAATGAGAGCAAATGGGTAGGAAGCTCCTGTTTCATGAGTGCTGGGAAGCTGCATTTGTCCATCTTTTTGGACCCCTGTGGCTATGCATCCCAAGTCCTTGCCTCTCTGGGCTATAATTTACCAGATGCTACCTGGGTGTTTTCTGGATTTTTCTTTGGTGGAGCTCTTCCAGGCTGTGCTGATGCGAAGGGAGCTGCCAGTGCTGCTGCTGGTGCTGGGGAGAGCACATTTTCTGCAGTCATCTGGGTTCTACCCTCTCTGCCCCAACCTGTCCACAGCAATGTCCCATCTTGGGGGACTGGATGTTGCCGCCATTGTAGATAGATGTTAGCAGGTGCTGTGGAGCTGAGCCTAGCTCCTCCTGGCCAGCCTTGCAGCTTCATCTTTACCTTCCCAGGGGCCAGTGCAGCTGCTGGTGGTGTTGCTCAGGGCTAGAGCAAGCCTGTTCCCAGGCAGGAGACCCTGAGGTTGGTGGTCTGTAATTCCCCACTTCTTTAGAAAGAAATTAAATTGTTTGAGTGAAAAAAAAAGAATACCCAGCAGAAATCCTGCTTTAAGTCCAAGGATAAAACCCAGATCTTTCAAAATGTTCTCAGTGCAGGAAGAGGTGATACGTGGAAGCCTTTGTTCAGTCCCACATTTCACAGTGTGCATTTTAGTCCTTAGCTATTTCCTGCAAAAACTTCATGGCTGAAACTTTTTTATTAATAGACATAAATGATTCAGTGTTACAAAGGAAGAAATTGCTACTGCACTGCCTCAAGAATCAAAGTAAAGGGAACATCTGCTCTAAACTTCTTGCATCCAATTATTGCTTGCTATGCATTATTACTTACTGGAGTAATGTGACTAAATTAAAGTTTTGGATTTTTTCCCTTGTGCTTGCTTTTATACATTGCTTGGTACAAAATGTGTCGCTCGCTTAAATTCAACCTACAGCTAAAACTATGTCTGCACAGAGCTGAGCCCACGTGTACTTTGATGCAATTAAGGGCACAATTGAAGCATTCTGAAAGACTGCCTTTAAAAGGCCTTTTGTTCACTCCCCCACAGGGGCTGGGTGTGCAAGCACGTAAAAATGTAACGTTGAGGAAAAAAGCTGCATGAAGAATTGTGTAGATGCAGAGCAATGTTTTCTGTGGCTCAGCAGCTGCCTGTATTCAAATGCCTCGAGTTGCAGGGGTGATGAGAGTTTTGATAGGCAGCCCCCGCGTCACAAGAGTGTTTCTAACCAAGGAGGAAGAACCCACCAGAAACATTCCAGGGCTGTGAACCTGCAAGCCATGGCAATCTGCACTAGAGCTGCTCTGCAAAGATAATAGCAGCAAATCCAGATTCTTCTGCAGGAGAGAGTTAGCAGTTATTTTTCTTTGTCTTCCTTTCTGGAGTGCATGCAGTCTTACCAACAAGCTTAACTGAGTGAAAAAAAAATATCTGGAAAGTAAAGCTCTTGAACTTGCATGCCTAGAAACCTACTCTGGCATCACATGCATAGCAAAGGCCACATATCTCACAAAATACCATAACATTTCACAAAGGAGGTTTAAGAGCTCCGATTGAATAAAGCTTTCTCTGTGAAATATCTTTATGGATCTACAAAGCCATTAAACCCTCCTTGAGGAAAAAAAAAATGTGTACATCTCTTACAGTGCAGTGGCAGCAGCATAACTACCACTGAGGCCTCATTAATAATGTTTTTTGTTTATCAGTAGAAAAAAAATAAATCTTCATCACAGAAAAGAAATTTAAACTATTAAATCCTGACCATTAGCTTTTAAATTCTACATACATCTATAAACCTGTGTAACAGTGCTCTGGTCTTCTTTAAGGGATGGATCCTGCTATCATTACTATCCAGTAATGATAATAACAGAGATAAACTTGATGAGACATTTCTCTATCAGTAACGTTGTTACTGACCTAGTGCAGGATTGGTTTTGTGGTCTGTGTTGTAGCAGCTTTTAATGATAGAACAATTTGGGTACTGGGCAAACTGGGAAATTGCAAACCCTGCAGTGTTCCTTTGTACATACCATAATGGTTGAGTTTTTCTCCTTAAACAAAAATAGTATTCCTCTGTTTTCAGTACTGTTTGTTTCTCTAAAGCTTTTATTCCTCAAGCATTGTTCAGCTCCTCAAGAACACGGTTGCATTGCCTGTACCCACAACTATATCAAGCTTTTTATTACCAGCTTGTAGTATTGCACTGTCTTTCCATGTATTGTTGTAATTATTTTGGGCAGAAAGAGATGAATGTTGTGTTGAGTATGTTTGGTTTGCCCACAGCCCTCACTCATGGCTGTTTTCTATAATTTGACCACAGTTGTACAAACAGTAGTTTTTAACTTCCAGCTTTCGGCTTCAAACTTCTCATGAAGGTTTAAATGTTTTTCTTAAATTATGCAGCAGTTTCATTTGCTTTGCCTGAGACATCTCATGATGTTTTATCTTCCTCTCTCTCCTGTGAGACCACAGGTCCAACCCTCCCAGGCTGCTTGATCTATATGGACACAACCACCTGCCTTCCTGAAGGCTTGGGGAACTGATTCCCAAATAAACCTCAGAGGGCAAGTGTTGACACTGAGGTGTAGAAAGGCCTGGAAACTTGGCTGGGGGTCAGGTGAAATGAGCTGTGCCCCGGCCCTAACCTGGGGCTGAGCTTGTGAAGCAAGGATGGGAGATCCCCTCAGCCATGCTTTCCAAGGAGGTCAGTGGAAGGACCCTTTCCTAGCACCAACAAGGCTGTTTGTTTAGTGGCCATCTCACCCAGTTGTATGTGGCCCAGCTGGGGATCAGGCACCCAGTGAGCCCAGTCCTGTAGCGCCCAGTGACCAGCTCCTGGCAAAAGCAGATGCTCACCATGCCCAGCATGTGCTGAGCTGCTAAACTCTGCACATCTGCTTCCTTCTTGCCAGAACAGATGGTGGCTACAGCTGGGAAATGCAGCCAACAGTTGGCATCTGCTGGGCTCAGTTGTTGGGAGGAGGGTGAACACCCAGAGCAAGGGTCTGAACACACAGATATTTTTTTCAAGGGAGATGCCCCTGCTGCCTCTCCCGACTATCTTTGCTCCAGGCAAGAACAGGAATGGTGCATGTGGTGCACATATAAGGACAGCAGAGAACTGGGACCACTTGCTTCTAGTGCTCAGCACAAGCCTGTGTTCTCTTTTACTCCTTGGTGTGTGTAGTGGGGCTCATTATGGCTGGTGTGATGGGCTACCACAGAGTCCTCTTCCTGAGGGTTGGCAAGTCCCCAGGGACAGCCAGAAACCCAAAGTGCAGCTCGGGAGGCGTTGCCATTTCTGCTTTCAGCTGAGCAAAGTGAAGCTGTGCAGAAAACACAGGCTCCAGCAGAAGGTGAAACCCGGTCACTTGCCCTAACAACTGCTGATGCCATTCTGGTGCCAGACCTCCTGCTACTGCTTGCTCTCGGGGAGAGTGAAGTGGGGAAGTGGTGCTGTGTGACTGCTCTGGTTTCGGTTCAACACGTACAGAACTGGCTGTAGCTGCACAGAGCAGCAGTTGCAGCTAAATATTGCCTGCCTTAGCCTTCAGACTGGCCTTAATAAAGTCAAATAAAAGGATGTGATGAAGAAGGAGAGCAGGAACTGGCCCTTGACCTTACCTTAACTTATGTTGTTGCTTTGTAGTAGGTCTCATGGGTGTTTTCCTGGATAATTTATCTTTACCCCAAACGGTGCTTTAGAAGGACTGTATTTGCATTTACCTGTATATTCATCTTATTACCTGTGGAGCAATTTCAGTTGGCTTCTCTGTGTTATTTTGTTTTGTGCACTTTTAATCTGTTTAGCTCATTAGCTTTTAACCTGCATTTTTCTATCTAAATGACTTTCAGTGAAAATGTCAGGAGGCTGGAGAGCTCCATCTCTTGCATCATGTTGTGATTTGATATAAAAGGAGCACACACCTTGCTGGCCAAGGTTAAAATCAGTGATATGATCTATTTATTTAGGAATTTAAACAAAACTGCCAGTATCAGATAATAATAAGAATCATGAAACTTGCTATGAAAGGCATTTCTTTTTTTACTGTGAACTTTATGCCTCTTATTTCAGTAAATGCCCAATAAAAGCCCAATAAATCCAATGCCATAAAAGCACGTATAGAGGATTTGCACTACAGGCTTTGCAGCTGCCTGACTTTCCTGCCACACGTGGTGCTCAGCCTTGCCATGGTGCCAAGGGCTGCCTTTTGGGATCTCCCCACTACATACCTGGAAAAACCCATCTCACCTGGAGCACGTGATGCCTAAGCATGCCCTGCTGCAGGCTGCCCATAATGATGTTGTTCTTGGCAGGGGAGAACAGTATAACTGCAAAGAAGTGGGGCGGTAGATGCCCAAAGATGTCTGGGAAGGGAGTGGGGCAGAGCCTGCACCCTCTGGAGGGAGGGGGGAAGAAGGGAGTGAGAGCTGTGCTGCCCTGGTCACAGGGAAGGGCTGCAGGGTGGGGTGGGGTGTGCTGCATGCTGGGGTCAGCCTGCTTCACATCACAGGCAAGTGTGGAATTTGTGAGGGAAAGTAAATTGGGGGCAGATCTAAACTTTCTGTTAGCTTGTGCTGAATAATAACCTTTAAACCTGAATTTAGCAGGGAAGCAAACTGTATGGTTATGCATTACTAATTTTCCCCTATAAAACCTGATTCAAGTAGCAGAAATGGGAAGAAGGAAAAAAAATATAAAATTAAGGCTGAAGCAAACTGAAAATAACTTGGCTGTTAGACTGAGTGTAACCTCTCATCTGTGATACCAGGAATGTTGTCAGACACCTCAGCAAGGAGGGGGACATGATTAGCTGTGCACAGGAAGGGAGATGGCAGGACCACCTTCACCAGCCTCTTTTCTGCTAGAGCCAGTTTGTGTCAGTACCTTCCCAACTGGTACAACTGCTTCTCCAAAGCATCTGTGATCAAAGTCGGTGTCCCCTTCAGCCCCAGTGGGAAGATTGAGACAGATGAATGGGTGAACCCTCAGATAGAAAATGCTGTACAGGAGCCCAAATGTGACTGTTCACAGGCCCTGCCTGTTGAGCTGAGAGCTAGCATGTTTCAGGGTGAGCCACACTAAAAGGTGTACTATGTGGATAGTCCTGCTGCAGACCAAGTGAGTTCAGCCTCCAGCACAGGCTGTGTGGCATCATTTGCCCTTATGGCCAGAGGTTGGGTCCTAGGCTGTTTTCTGTGCTTTTTGTCCCTGGCTTCTCTTTGGCAAGGGTTAAGGCTGGACTGGCCACTAGACAAGTGACAGATACTTTGTTAATCACTCTCTGTTCCCAAAGGGGAAGAGAAAGGGAATAAGGGAGAAAAATTTATGGATTGGAAAGAACATGATGCCAGCTTTAATGAAAATAACAACAAAATTAAAGACATAGGTTCAAAATTGGTTTTGTAACTCCCTGATGGCAATTACGCCTACATCACCACCATCACTGATACTGTGGAGCAGACTGGGGAAGTCCCAGACTGGACTCAGTAACAGAAAGGATCTAAACTCTGGGGCTGGATTCTGGAATGGGATTCAGGAATGCACGGATTGAGAAAGGCCAAATAGACAGGGTTGTCCTCAGACACTGGCTGTTGAACTAGAAAGCTTGACACTTGTGATCCCTCATCTTTATGACATTTATGAGATGGAATCCCTTGCTGGTCAGTTAAGGATCACCTGCCTTATCAGTTCCTTCCCACAGGTGCAGTCTTTTAGTTTCTGCATCCCCAATGTGGAATAGAAGATTTAGCAGTGAGCTTGGTCTCTCCATAGGGGCAAGTATAAGCAAGAAGTTTTCTGCACAGCAATCCTTGGTAGTAATTCTAGATGTTGAGTCTTATCACTTCTAGAAGCAGTCAGTGTCTGGAAAAATAGGCCATTAACTTCAGAAAGTGCAGTTGCCTAAAAGAGACTGAGCTGAAAGTAAAATCAATGAACAGTTCTATCCTGAACGTTAGTTCTGTTTGAGCTCAAACCAGGACACTCTTTTTCAGGAAAATGAAACTTACCCTTCAAGGGCAAAAAGCAAAGCCTTCTTCTCTGGCCCATCCTCTCTTGCTTTCTCCACTGCTAACCCTGATTCACAGCTGTGTACAGAAGAGCAGGATCAACCTTGCTAGTTGGTCACAGTCAGTTTTTATCTCAGTCCTATGTTTATATGGGTTTTGATCGTGTTCTTGAGCTGAATGATAATCTGCTGCTGCAACCTGAGTCTGTAATTACAGGAGTGTTTTGGACACCAGACTAGAGAAACAGCAGTAAGTGCTGCTGAGGATGCAGTTGGTATGTAGATCCTGTATGTTAATTTGTCCTCTATCTGATGGCCTGTTTGGGCTCCATTGAGAAGTCCTTCCATAGACAACTCCATCATGCTGACAAAGCACTCCAGCTGCTGTTTCAAGGGATGGACATGAGCTGTCCTGCAGCTGGGTAAAAATGTCCCAACAAATTATGCCAAAGTTAAAGGTCTTCCCACCATGCCATGGAAAGGCAGCAAGTGCTACTCAGATCTGGCCACTTGGTCCCAGCCTGTCTCCTCCTCCTGTGGTGTTTAGCTCAGCACACCAGTGTCTGCTCAGAAATGCCTCTGAGCAGGGAGCCCACTGCAAGCAGGAAAAACAGAGCTGAGCTCCTCTGAAGTGCAGGTTCACAGGGAAGAGCTGGAGAGGCAATGTTGAGTATAGGAGGAAGCACTGAACATCAAAGAATTGTAAGGTTTTGGCCTGCTCAAAGGAAGGTGGAAAAAAGATAATGAGAAAAGGAGCAAATGTTCTGAGAGGAGATGGAGGATGCCAGTGGTGTCTGGGAGAAGAAAGGCAGCAGGGGGGAGAAGGTCAAGGCAAGAAAGATTGATGGTGGAGAAGGAAAAAGATGCAAATTAGCTAAAAAGCAAAGAACTTGAGTTATTCCTGTGGTAGGTGGACACAGGTAACTGAGAAGGCAGCAAAACTCTTAGTGTGCTCTCTCTGCTCTGAAAGGAGGACATGGCTGCCAGATCTTCTGCTCAAGCAATATCCTTGGATCTGCCCACCCACTCTTCCAGGATCTTGAGCTCGCACTGTGGGACACCAAGGTGCTGAAAAGACATTGTTTGTAAAATTGTGATACAAGATAAATAGATACTTAAGCCTGTGTAGGAAAGAGAATGCTGCTTAAATATTTATTCATATTTTAGTTTGCGGTAGTTTAAGGGTGTTAAAGCACATAATAATAATAAAAAACAACAGCATTTTAAAGATATTGGCTATTTTGGTGATTTCCTCCCCCCTGCCCCCCAGAGAAAAATAATTATTTGACAACAGTCTGGCTCAAACAATTCAGCCAATAATAGTCTCATTACAAGCTAACATATTCTCTCACATGTCTGAAGCAAGCCACTGAGAAAGTGATCATTCAAAGATACAGACTGGTAGCTAATAGCATCCTCACTTACCTTCTGAGCACTGAGCACAGTTAAAATAAATTCAGGATGTATGCATGCGGAAAACTCGATTGCAATTGCATCAGAGATGAACCAAAAATGAAAGCGTTCAGAATTGCTAGCATAAAATCCAATAATAGACCTATAATAGATGTCAGCCTGAGAGGACAACACACCCCCTGTAATCATCTTAAAGGGACTTTGCCAGTGTGTTCAGGGCCACAATCCAGTAAATTTCTGTCCAAGTAGATGTACTATTACAGCTGAGCACTGAAGCCAGGTAGGAAAGTGTCTCCTAGTGAGGCCTCACAAACTGTGTGTTTCCTTTTCTAAACAAAGCTGGACTTGCCTGTTGTGCTACTGGAGAAGTAAGCCCGTGTCTCTTTTGGGTAGGAAGAGTATGCTGTAAAGCTGGACTAAGGTTGACATGTCGCCCTCTGTTCCCTTTCTGAGGGTGTCAAGTCTCCAGAGCTCACTTCAACAAGGAAATATTTAGAAGGTCCATTAAAAAAAAAAAAAAAAAAAAAGGTGAAGAAAGACCTATTTACACCTTGCAGACTCCTTAGGCTGTAGTGGATGCTTCAAGTCTTCTAAATTGGTCACACTTGACCTGTGCTAGCCCCTTTGTACGGGGCAGCAGTGTGGGCATGGGTGGGTGTGTTAGACTGGTACAGCCCCAGGTGGCCAGGCAAACAGGAGAGCTGTCACCAGTCTGCAGTGCATGGAAGTGGTGATTTTATGGATAATACTACATGGTGATTTATTAAAAGCTGTGATCCTCCAACAGCTTTTACTATATCATCATAAACCAACACTCGCTGTATAGTACATTAAGCTGGGTAATTCTGCTAGTTCTTCAGGAGGACTGGCAAAAGTACGTTTAAGGTTGTTTCATGTGGGCTGGTGAGCTGAAGATGGTGTTGGGCTGAACTGACCATGAAAGGGAGGGAAAAAGCCACCTGGTCAGTATAGTGTGGACATTTTGCAGGGCAAGGGAATCCAGTAAAGAAGAGAAAATCCAGCTGTTTGCTAGAGCAGTTGGTACTGGTAGATCACGTGGATGGAATAACTTTAGTTCAGAACCAGTGAAAATAATGGCAGAATTTGTCTCTCTGTGTTTAATGATTAGGGCAGGTAATTAGAGCACATTGGTTCTCACCCCTGCTCTGCTATTGACTTGCTGTGGGACGTTTGGGTTGTAGCTTGACTTCTTTATGCCCTAATTTTCCCTCCAATAGCATGGGAATACTAACTGTTTTGTAGAGGTGTTGTGATGCTTAGTTAATTGAGGGAACATGCCAAATGCATTAAAACCAGTGAAAATGGTGTGCAGAGTGCAGAGTTATTAGGACATATACATGTCTGCATTTTGGGAAATGCTAAAATTCTGCCATTTAAATATATTTTGCAAATGGAACTTGTGAAAAAGCAGGGCAAGCTCTGCTAACACAGCTTTGCCACACACTGTCAAGTGCTTATAAACTCTATTTATAGCTACGGTTAAAGATTCAGATATGCAAGTACTCCATTAAAAGACCACATTAATGAGCCCTTAGAGAAAATATCTCACAAAACCTTTTGAGCTCGTAACTGCTCAGTTGTGCAGGGCTTCTTGCTTGTTAACATTCATAAAATATAAATACTGTATACTAAACACCAGCACTTTGTGGACTGCAATGAGTTATCTCCCCATCAACAAGGTAAGCTGGAGGAGCAGAGAGGCAGCCCCAGCGTGGTGGGAGGGCAGAGCTCTGCTGCAGGCTGGCTGCACCAGGCACTCACATGCTGCCTTATCTGGGGGCCTTTCTTCCCAGTGTCAAATTGACTCGTAGGTCAGTATCTGTGAGTATAATTTCAGAGAGAACAATCAAACCTATTAGCTGAAAGTGGCAGATCTGGGCCTTCTCGCAGCCGCAGCTCCAGAGCGTGGCAGGTATTCAGAGCAAAATCTAATAGATCAAAATCACAAGAGACTTCTTTTTTTTTATCCTTTGACATAAGCTAGCTGATGAGAAGTGTCATTGGAGAGAGAGAAGTTGCTATATTTGATTTGTCATTATTTCCCAGTTGTTCTTCCCTGCCGATGATTATGCAGTTCCCATTTTCTCATTCTCTTCTCTCACAGAATTCCATATTTTAGGCTGTGACAGATGCTCCTGCTTAAATATTTTTGATTCATGTTTTATCTGCAATTGCTTTATCAAGTCTGCATTGTGTAAGCAAGCATCACTTGAGCTCATTTAAGAATAATTCTCTGTAACCTTTAATACTGTATTTCCATCCATCCATGGGTCACAAAGCACTTGAGACGATCGTTTGTGTTTTTATATCTTGCTCTCCACAAGCTGAAGAAACTAAGGTAGGGAAAGATGAAGTGACTTGTTGGATGCTATTTGCTGGCACTTGTTGCAAATCAATCTATGTCCTTTTCTTTCTCGTTTTTATCCCACTGCCTTTCAAACAGAAGGTGCCCTCCTGGAAGGAATGCTTCTACTCCCAAAATGAAAAATAAGGACAGCAGGCTTTAAAAAGCTTAAGGGCAGTTCTTACTGTTCAAATGTGTCATTGATTTCAACAGTGCATTAACAGGCTTGTTAAGCAGGATCTAGAGTGCTTAGCTTTATTTTATGGTGGTGAGTACCTGATCGTTCCAAATATTAGCACCTGATTGTAACAGCAAACTGGCCAGAGCTGTGACTGTGATTCCCCAGTGCCTGACAGAACAGGGTCATTGGCAGTCAGTCAGATCAGGTGAAGGCAGGGCTGTGGCACCATGATGGACTGAATTTCTGCTGCTCTCCTCATTAGTTTCTCTGTACCTGCCTTGGTCAGGTTGTCTGTCCCACGTGCTGTGTGAATGAGCTCCTGATGAATCCCTCACCCTGAGCACTGCTGCCTTTCTGCCCATCTGTAGGTGAGACTTAGATGTCACCTGTGCCAATATACCCGTGAGGCAGCAAGAAAAATCCCACAGCCCAGGGGATGGCTTGTCACGCTGGGAGGCCCGGGTGGGCTTCCACTGGCCTGTCTGGGGGAGAAGGCCCTGTGTGCATCGAGCTGTTGGTCCTGGTCTCAATGGGAATGGAGTGCCTCAGCCAGCCAGAAGAACATCTCTTTTTTTTTTTTTTTTAGGATGAGGTGAATTGCTTTCTGGGGTCCACTGGCTGTGCAAACTGGTCTCCACCACCTGAAAGGGGAGCACAATCTGTGGTTTCCAGGTTCCTGCTCAAATACATGACTAAATCTTATTGTGTGGAACAGCTTTAATAGGAAATATCAAGAGAAATTCAGTCCAGAGTGCTTGCATCACATGTCCTCCCATGTGCTGTGTAGATGAGAAAGACACCAGGAATAGGCTGTTCAGGGTTTTGGTAAACCACAGGTGGCTGCACCCTGAACCATAACACCCACAGGCATGGCCAGGGTGGGCTTCCCTTTTGGGCTGTTTTGGCAGAGAGCACATACTCTGGGAGCAAGCAGGAGAGCAAAGGCTGGGGAAATGGTGGTGAGAAGCAAGGAGAACGGTGATTTTTAACCCCGTGTCTCAGCACCAGAGGGGGTTTTGTGTCTGTCTGGGCAGAAATGTCTCTTGGGGTTTTCATCAAGGGAAGTATTATGGTCTGAAATTGTTATGGTCTTCCCCAAGAAGCTGGCAGTGAAGCAGAGGGCTGGGAGCTTATGACAGTGGCTGCCTCTTACCTCTGCTGGGGATTGAGTGGTCAGGAGGTTCACCTCATTTTTTTTGCATCTGTGTAGGAATCAAAGTCCCATCAGTGAGGAATTAAATACTTGAAACCACTACAATGCAAATGGGTCATATCCATGTCCTCTATGCTTTGGGTGGTGTGAAAAGCCAAAGAAAGCTGAAAAAAATGCTGCTATTAGAGCCATCACTTCCAGCAAGGCAGCTGGCCCAGCCTTCAGCTGTGTTAATTAAATACATATATATTAAGCTTCTGGGTGAGAGCAAAGAAGAGACAAGAGGGAATTACATGGGTATGAGGAATGAACAAAATGGTGCTGGTGGAAGCAGGACTTGTGTGTGGGACAAGGTGCCTGGAAAGTGTCAGAAAATGGGTAACTTCTCAGGGGAAAGCAGCTGGGCTTCTGAAAAAATTTAGTAACTTCATCAGAAAACTTTCTTTTCAGCTGAATTGGAGGTAAGCACAAGTGCATTCACAAATATGGATCTTAACTTCTGTATCTTGGTTTCCCTTTTCGTAAAGTGTAAATAACATTTTCTTTACTCACAGGGTAGTGTGAAAACAAGCTCATTTTTATCTGGGAAGTACTTAGATGCTATATGGGAACTATAGCAAAGATTATGAGTATACAGTTAAAGCTGTGGGCTTGCATTGTAGCACTTGGCATCTGCCCAGATCCACTGCATCATGCAGAAGGGCTAACGGAGGAGGATATGAAATCACAGACCAAATTTAATGACTTCTGAAATCAGGAACATCTGATTCCCCAATATTAGCAGTGCAAAAGTTTTGAACCCATGGAAAACCCTGAAAGGCATATGTGTTCTTAAACAGCAAAAGACAATGAAAAGGTAGGATGCAGTAGGGAAATACTCAAAGCTATAGTCGATGGATTTCAAGAAATCTGTATACAATTGAGAAATAGATCTATTTGGAGTAGAAGTGACCACTGTGGCTAACCAGAGAAACACAAAGAGCAACGAAGAGAGAAGAATATGAGACCTATAAATCAGCAGGGTCAGGGCTGCAGGAATGGGCACAAGAGCCTATTGTGAAAGAAGAATGCAAAAAAATTATCCAAAGAGCTGAGACAGAAAAAGAAGATGGGAAAAGATGTGAACACAATAAAAGTTTTTATAAATTTGGTATATAGGAAACCAAAGGTCACTTGGGGAGACAGACATCACCTTCATGAGCAACAGGGAGGCTAACCTGACAAAAAGGGAAATATTGCCAGGAAAGTGAATTACTACTTATACCTCAGTACTCAGCAGAGAGAGTTAGAAAGTCTGTCATGGTTTCTATACATTTTCCAAGGACAGAAAATAAAAAATCTTTAACTAAAATCTACTGGGGAATCAAGCAATATACTAAACCCACCAAAAATAACTATTTAAAAGAGGTTTTTTTACACCCCCAGATTTATTTTCTAAAATAGATGCCAAAGGAATAAAATCACCCAGGAAACCTAGGCTGGCCTTGGAAAGTTACCTGGGAAATTAAGAGGAGGAGGTTTTGCTGTATCCCAGACTTTTAAAAGAGAATAATGGGAAGATGTGTTTATGAGCTCCTGGGAGCTCTTGAGACAGCTGATTATCATTACCAGAGAGGCAGATATAACTGGAAATATAAATGAAACAAGAAGAAAAAAAAAGGGGGTTAGGAGGAATAAAAAGTTAATTTTAGCATCCTCAGATTTCAACAGTACAGGGATTTGATGCTTCATGAGACATCACTATATAAGATGGGAGGTATGGGATTGAATCTGTGCATGCCTGGCTTGACTACTGAATCCAGGTGTTGAAAAAAAATTATATAGAGGTAGCAAATGCAGTGAGATGCTTAACTATTGAACTATGTTAGCACTGTACAGCTGCCACTTGGAAGGAAGAGCACAGGGAAGCAAGGATATCAAAGAAAGCAGCATAACTGAGAGCAAAGAGGAGGAAGGCTTTTTGAAGCAGAGGATGTTTGCACTGCTATATGGAATTTAACCTGAAAAAAATGTGAAGGTGGGAAAAAGAAAGTCAAGTTAAAGGTGTCTTAAGGAGATAGCTGAGGCAAGCCAGCATGGGAGAAGTATCTGAGGATGGCAGCCAAGTTCCTGTTTGTGTTCCTTCTTAAGGTTCAGGGAATAAAAGAAATAGATGTTGCAATGTTCACATCTAATTTTTGTATACTTCGATGGAGTTCATAACCTTAACATGTGCATTTACAGTGCACAAGGAGGCACAGCTACCTAGCAATGGGACCCCAAGCTTGTTTCACTTTAAGTGGGCAATCACCCTACAAGAGGTGCTGCAGATTCCTAGTGACATGAGGTGGTTGAGTGCATGTTTCTGTGAGGGGTTTGCTGCTGTGGAGCTGGGTCACAGGCTCTGCTTTCAGCTGATGTCTTGCAAACTCCTGTTCTGATGGTAATAAGAGCAGGAGGCTGGGATGTGGGGAAATTGAGTTCAAAGCTCACTCTCTCTTCCTGGAGGTGTTTCAGCCCATAGCTCTCCTGTGTAATGCCTTCTCAGATTCGTGTTTTCAGATTCCTCCTGGGAAAAGTTATTCTAATTTTTATATATTGCAGCTGGTCCCCAGAGAGAACAGGAGCTGAGAGAGCTGACGGCCCCTCCAGACCAGCACGTGTGCCCTCCTGCTGCTGGTCATATTTCAGCATGACATAGACATTGGGAAAGATTGAACATGTTAATATTGAAGTTTTGAGTTCCAGTATTCATCTGCAGAAGGAAGAAGGCTGAAGGGAGGTTAGTAAGNAGTACTTAGATGCTATATGGGAACTATAGCAAAGATTATGAGTATACAGTTAAAGCTGTGGGCTTGCATTGTAGCACTTGGCATCTGCCCAGATCCACTGCATCATGCAGAAGGGCTAACGGAGGAGGATATGAAATCACAGACCAAATTTAATGACTTCTGAAATCAGGAACATCTGATTCCCCAATATTAGCAGTGCAAAAGTTTTGAACCCATGGAAAACCCTGAAAGGCATATGTGTTCTTAAACAGCAAAAGACAATGAAAAGGTAGGATGCAGTAGGGAAATACTCAAAGCTATAGTCGATGGATTTCAAGAAATCTGTATACAATTGAGAAATAGATCTATTTGGAGTAGAAGTGACCACTGTGGCTAACCAGAGAAACACAAAGAGCAACGAAGAGAGAAGAATATGAGACCTATAAATCAGCAGGGTCAGGGCTGCAGGAATGGGCACAAGAGCCTATTGTGAAAGAAGAATGCAAAAAAATTATCCAAAGAGCTGAGACAGAAAAAGAAGATGGGAAAAGATGTGAACACAATAAAAGTTTTTATAAATTTGGTATATAGGAAACCAAAGGTCACTTGGGGAGACAGACATCACCTTCATGAGCAACAGGGAGGCTAACCTGACAAAAAGGGAAATATTGCCAGGAAAGTGAATTACTACTTATACCTCAGTACTCAGCAGAGAGAGTTAGAAAGTCTGTCATGGTTTCTATACATTTTCCAAGGACAGAAAATAAAAAATCTTTAACTAAAATCTACTGGGGAATCAAGCAATATACTAAACCCACCAAAAATAACTATTTAAAAGAGGTTTTTTTACACCCCCAGATTTATTTTCTAAAATAGATGCCAAAGGAATAAAATCACCCAGGAAACCTAGGCTGGCCTTGGAAAGTTACCTGGGAAATTAAGAGGAGGAGGTTTTGCTGTATCCCAGACTTTTAAAAGAGAATAATGGGAAGATGTGTTTATGAGCTCCTGGGAGCTCTTGAGACAGCTGATTATCATTACCAGAGAGGCAGATATAACTGGAAATATAAATGAAACAAGAAGAAAAAAAAAGGGGGTTAGGAGGAATAAAAAGTTAATTTTAGCATCCTCAGATTTCAACAGTACAGGGATTTGATGCTTCATGAGACATCACTATATAAGATGGGAGGTATGGGATTGAATCTGTGCATGCCTGGCTTGACTACTGAATCCAGGTGTTGAAAAAAAATTATATAGAGGTAGCAAATGCAGTGAGATGCTTAACTATTGAACTATGTTAGCACTGTACAGC
This sequence comes from Ceyx cyanopectus, assembly GCA_013401355.1. NCBI lineage: Eukaryota > Metazoa > Chordata > Aves > Coraciiformes > Alcedinidae > Ceyx > Ceyx cyanopectus. The sequence continues at coordinate 43,545 of VYZU01060852.1, forward strand.
TGCCACTTGGAAGGAAGAGCACAGGGAAGCAAGGATATCAAAGAAAGCAGCATAACTGAGAGCAAAGAGGAGGAAGGCTTTTTGAAGCAGAGGATGTTTGCACTGCTATATGGAATTTAACCTGAAAAAAATGTGAAGGTGGGAAAAAGAAAGTCAAGTTAAAGGTGTCTTAAGGAGATAGCTGAGGCAAGCCAGCATGGGAGAAGTATCTGAGGATGGCAGCCAAGTTCCTGTTTGTGTTCCTTCTTAAGGTTCAGGGAATAAAAGAAATAGATGTTGCAATGTTCACATCTAATTTTTGTATACTTCGATGGAGTTCATAACCTTAACATGTGCATTTACAGTGCACAAGGAGGCACAGCTACCTAGCAATGGGACCCCAAGCTTGTTTCACTTTAAGTGGGCAATCACCCTACAAGAGGTGCTGCAGATTCCTAGTGACATGAGGTGGTTGAGTGCATGTTTCTGTGAGGGGTTTGCTGCTGTGGAGCTGGGTCACAGGCTCTGCTTTCAGCTGATGTCTTGCAAACTCCTGTTCTGATGGTAATAAGAGCAGGAGGCTGGGATGTGGGGAAATTGAGTTCAAAGCTCACTCTCTCTTCCTGGAGGTGTTTCAGCCCATAGCTCTCCTGTGTAATGCCTTCTCAGATTCGTGTTTTCAGATTCCTCCTGGGAAAAGTTATTCTAATTTTTATATATTGCAGCTGGTCCCCAGAGAGAACAGGAGCTGAGAGAGCTGACGGCCCCTCCAGACCAGCACGTGTGCCCTCCTGCTGCTGGTCATATTTCAGCATGACATAGACATTGGGAAAGATTGAACATGTTAATATTGAAGTTTTGAGTTCCAGTATTCATCTGCAGAAGGAAGAAGGCTGAAGGGAGGTTAGTAAGAAAATGGACAACTTTAACTGCATGTGGAGCTCTAGCATAATTTTTAAAAGGAATAATATTCAGATATATGGAGGTAAAGAGAAATTGGAAGAAAATGCTACATTTGAGCTTACTACAGTAGATTATGCCAGATTGATATCTTTCTTTGATTAAATTGAATTATGTCCTAGATAAAGGAAATGCTTAGTTCCCCTGCTTAAAAAAAATGTAGGTGATTGGTGAAGTTGGAGGACCTGAGGATTAAAAAGCTAACTGTGAGATAGAAAACCATTTGGCTAATGAGGAAATGACAGTGTTTGAGAGGGGAGGTAATGGAGAGCAGTTAGTAGAGGAGTTTCTGAAGAATTGTCTTCAAGACCCCTTAACCTTGGTACAAAAAGGAAGTAATGACAACATTTTCTGCAGCCACAGCATGAGTGCAGAGGGAAGGCTAATGCCCTGGGGCCTTGAGCTGATCTCTGAATGCTCTGGTGTCTGTGGAAGCAGGCTCTGGATCCTAGTTAGGCACTGAAGTCAGATGCTTACAGTGAGCTGCTGTGAATAACTTACTTTCCCCTGGAAAAAAAAATATCTTCCCACAATGAATGATTTTTACTGTAGCAATGTCCCTATGTATTGTAAATTGGTATTGTTAATCTGTTACTGTAAATGACTTGTAGACCAATGTACAAGGGAAACCATGAGATGACAGCTGCATCTTTATGCATCTTTTCATTTAATCTAGCCCCCCTGAAAGATGGAAAAATCTTTATTAACTCTCAATTATTACAGAGCCCATAAGGAAGAGTAACTTCTAGTTTAACTGCTGTTGGTATTTACCTATTTTCAAAGCAATTATTTTTGCATTTTTACCTGTAGATAGTGAGAAATGAAGGGATGATAGAGCTGTGTCATTACAGCTGCAAAGACTCCTTGACTTTTAAACTCTTCCATGACATCCAGACATTTGCAGTCAAGACCTTACACTTCCATCAGCAGATGTAGACTTCAAGGAGACCTTAGTGAACTCAAGCAGTAACATGCCAGGTGGAAACACAGGGCCTGTCCTACACTTAAATATTACACAAACTTCATTTTGAAATAGTGCTTAGTCTTTATGGACATACATAGGCAAAAAGAGCTGCTATTCCTCTGTACTGAGGCGATTTTTCTCTTTGAGGGGCTGGGCTTTGCTAATATGGTCATGCATCCTCACCTTATTGATCAAAATGTATTGCAAAACACCACTCCATACCATCTTCCTTTTTTCCCTTATTTTTTTTTCCCCTCTCCTCTCATTAACTTCAATCATGTAATAAGAAAACCCCAGTTATGTTAATTGGTGTGACTCCCCCTCAAGGGCATTGTGAAGCATGAAATAATTCCATTCATTACTGACAATGCAGGGACATGAGTTTTCCCTTGAGGACCTGTCTCGCCTTGTGATTTTTGTGACCATCCAGAATGACGATGGGATTAGGAACGCATTGTTTTAATATTAATAGTTTGCTGGGGAGGGGCTGGACCATGGTGGGGAAAGAGGAGGCTTAAAATTCCAGAGATTGCTTTGACTTGTAGGCTCTTGGAGGCTGATGCATCTAACTGGTACTTATCAGAAAAACCCAGCTGCTTGAGACATCATTAGCCCCAGCTCCTATTCTCTTTTTAAAAGGAAGCTGAGCTGGTGTTTGGAACATGCTGCAGACCAGCAGAAAACTACAGCTATGTAAAGCTGCTCAGACTCATTTCTCTTTTTTTATTTTTGGAAGTCAGAATTTCATTTCCTTAAAACGAAGTAAGAACTCAGACACGGGCTCCTGGGCTGTCCCAGTCTCAGTTTGTTAATGGAGCCATGGCCACTGGCTTACTGAAGTTTGTCCTCTAACAGGTAGCCCATAGTCTTCAAAGCAAACACTGCAGTCCTGGCACACAAACATAGGTGATTCTGGATGAGGAGGGAGGAAGACCCAAGCCTTTTCTTTTTTCTTCCTTTTCTGCTGAGATAGCAAGAAAGCATCTATTGCTATTTGCTGCATTTGCAACATTTTCATTAGCAAAAGGGTTTTTTTGGAAAGCAGGCTGCCTTTGTGCAGGGGAAGTGAACCTCCTGATGGCTATGTCATTTCCCTTATTTCCAAACAGCTTCTGGTTTGAGCGTACAACCTCCAGTTTTCTCATTTAACTTCTGGCTATAAAAAGAGCAGAGAATATTCTGCAGCTGTTCCTCTGCTCTTTTCCTTGCTGTTCTCAGATGATGTTATAAAATCATTACTGTAGCTTTAATTTTGCTGGATTAACATGCATACTTTTGGGTATTGTTCCTTCTGTGCCCTGGATAGATTTACTGGTTTGACAACATCCTTCCTCACCACTGAAGAATAGGTCCAGACCAGCAGTGACCCTTGTTGCATGGGTGTGTTCATTAGCTAAGTGCAAAATACCAAACAGCGTCAGACACATAGATTATTCCATCTCATGAGCAGCCGCTGTGCTGAGGATTACTCATGAGAAATAATCAGTAAAATGTGTTGCAGATGAAGGCTATGACAGGAGAGATAACCCTGCCATTAAAGATCACATAATGCAGGCACATCTCCCTCACAGAAATAGTAATGAGGATAACAAGTCTCTTAACTGAATTGGTAGAGATCAATACAAAGACAATAACTCAAGAAATGGATGCATTAACTAGAGAGTAAGAACCACTACACTCCCAAGTGGAACCAGGGCTCTGGATTTAGATGTACTGAGGGGATACACACCATGTTACTAGAAGCAATTGAAAACATAAGAAAAAAAAAAAAACCAACAAAAAAATACTTACAGGTTTTCATTTTAATCATGTCATATGGTAGAAATGGAGATTTGGAGGAAAAGGCACAGGAATAAATCAGCTTCATGATCAGGAGTAAAGGACCTGCTTGCTCATCAGGGTTATCTACAAGTCAGCCATCTGTAGCAGAGGATGTGACTAACTGACTTGGCAGAAAAGGAGCAACATCAGCCAGGGACCACACAGTCACCTTCTCCAGGCTACCCTGTGCTGAGCAGAGAGCAAGTTTTCCTCTTGCATCTGAGTAAAGGCTGGGAATATGTATTTCATACTTCTACCCGCGTTGAAAGAAAGACAGACAAAACCTCACAGCAGTTCTAGGCGTGAGAAGCATGTTGGAAAAGTTCGTGCAGTTGGAAAAATGGCATCACAGCAGCTGATGTGCACGTGAGGGAGCCAAAATCCCTGCTGGAACAACTGTGGGAAAAAGATTAGAAAGGGTGGGGTCGAAATACACAGTAGATGTGGCATCTGACAAGTGTAGCTGCTGCCCCTCTAGGTGTCCTGTGCACGACAGAACTGCTGAAAAGAATTTTTGTTCAGAGTCTACCCCAAGATCTGGAGAATGCTGCTGTATGTATTCAGCTTCCATAGTAATGGCTGGGAGATGGAAATGCTCATTAGCATTGCTGGAAGAAAACCAGCAGGCTATAGAATTGTATCTAAATATACTGATTGCATGATCTTTTCTGGGTCTTTCCCTTGTCAAAGATAGACTGCAATCCAAAGTTACCGGGAGTGTGTGTTTGCATTCCCCAGCCCTGCTATCACACCCACCACTGCTCTTTCAGCGCCTGCCTCGCTGCACATTCCCATTTCTCTTGGCAAGGTGGTGGTGAATGAGGCAGCCAGGCTACTGCCCGGCCACCCTCCTGCCCTGCCTGCCACCCGAGCCTCTGAGAGCAGGATGGTGGTTTCTCAGACCTGTCTGACCAGGAGCTGGAAGGTCCATCAGGCTGGGAGCAGCGTGCTCTAGAAAGGAGGATCTCATGTGGTTACGTGACTCTGACATTGGCTTCTAATGAGACTGAAAGGAAGGGCTGCAGAGCACAGTTGATTTGCTGGATTTCTAGACATGATTGCTGTTTCCCAGGGACAGAGTGGCCCTTGGCACAGATAATCCTGAAGATAGTACACCTATTTACAGGGATGGTTTCCAGCGTGCAGTCTTAGCAGCCCACCCTTGGGTTTAGCTGTGAGGAGCTGTTTGGTTATGGGGAGACACAACAGAAGAGGTAGAAGCCAAAAACCAGAAATCAGTTTCTGGAGTTGCAATTCCATCTTTGAGGTACTTGCTATAGAGCAAGTACAAAAATCTTAAGAGACACTTGAACCTTTTAAGCATCATCTCTTGACAATAATGACCTCTCATGCATATTTATATATAGCACTTATCTTTATAATGGACACTTGAAAGACATTTAATTCTTTCTTTTTTTTTTTATTCCCTAGGAATGAAGCTATGTGGAGTGTGACAAAAAGTTCCAAGGTCCAAATATTAAAATACAGAAATGGTCCTGGTATTTCCTACATGCCAGCCAAGACTACCTCCTGGGAGTATGCATTTTTAACACGTATGTACCTCTTGATTAAAAGATAATATGTTTGCAAGCATATATGCATGCCTATATGAGTTAGTAAAATCAGGTAGTTGCTACAGGGCTTCAATCAGGCTTTCCTGGAAGAATTTCAGACAGGTCCTAGGGCTTGGTTTGGTTTGTAAAACCTTTTTGTTGCACAGAACTTAAGTTACTCATTATGCAGTGAAAGCAAAATCATATGACTACCATTTCCTAAGTAACATAATTATCTTATTGATTCTTATGGGGCAAAACACTACTTTTATTGTTAATTAATACTGCCAAATCTGGTTATGCAATTTTGGATATAGGAAGTTCTGTTTAATGTGTGTTTAGGGGAAAAAAAAGTCTAAAAAAAAATGCCTTAACTTTTTTTTTCAGAATGTGAATGTAGATATTCTTTTGTGTGATCCCTGTTCTTAACTACTACAGGAAATACAACTTATTATTACTTTTCGTCAAGGAGAAAGAAATATAGATAAGGAAACATATAATATGAACATGATAATAAATGCCCTGTGAAAAAAACATATTTAATAAGCTTTAAGTGGCTGAACAGAAATGCACAAAGCAAAGAAATACAATCCTGCTGGTTTGGAACTGAAGCAATTTTATGGAAAATGAAAAGAATACTTGCAATAATTTCAAGGGTTTACACTTTTATTCTTATTTTAAGTGGAAATGTATCACAAAATTCGTATGCAGAGGGCACATAAATAGTGTGTTAGAAAAGACAGTAGGAAAGATTCATTAGACACTAGGACATATAACGACTTCTTGATTCTTTCTGTTCATAGCCAGTGCTCTAATGAAATTCAAACCTGCTACATCTGCCATACTACACTGTTAATTAGTTTTCTATTTATTTAGCAGATCTAGAAGTGGAAAGCAATCTATTGCCAGTGAATTGTTTGACTTCTATGCTAAGTAGGCTGCATTCCAATCCTCTGATGTTGAAACTAGCATGAATCCGACTTTCATCTCATTGCCATGTCAAATTAGCACCCAGCAGACTCTAGATACAAAGACTTTTTTTTTTTCTCCTCACATTTGTAAAAGACCAACAGTTCTTGGAAGTCAAGAAACAGAAGTTAGGCAATTTTTCTGCAACATCTCTTTCCCCCTCCCCTTTACTTACTAAAATGGATTAAATGCAGGAGTTATAGAGGCTGTGGTTTGTTTATATTGAAGAAGGAACGTGATTTTAAGCAGACCGTGTTCATTATGTAAACCAGAAAACATTGAGGCATGTTCTGTAAGAGTTTGAATAAAATACCACTCAGACTAAGAATAATCCAGAATGCCTTGCAAAAGTTATGGCTTTTGCACATGCTTAGCCACTTTCTATTTCTGTCTGCATTCTGCAATATGTTGCAGCATTTAAATGTAACTTTTTGTATGTGACTTACTCCAATCTTGCAGTATCAACAGAGACACTGGATTGTGAAAGTATAAAACAAAGCCAAAATAAATTAGAAATTAAATTGACTAGGAATGAAGCCATTAATCTGAGCACACTGCACTGCAGGAGCTACAGGGTGTTAGAGAAGGTGTGAGAATACAAATCTACACCCAGACTTTGGAGTTTGCCTTAACTCTGGGGTTTTTCTAAAACCTAGATAAAAATTTTGAATGTGGGGTTGTTTTTGTTTCGTTTTTTACAATCTAGTTCTAAACAAGCCACTATTGTGCAATGAGTAAGCAAAGTGCTGTACAAAATTTTAGCAAAGCAATGACAAAGCTGGTGTCCTACAGTACTGTTATTTGCAGAGCATCCTTGTTAAAATTCTTATCATACGCAAGGTGTTGGTTTTGAGTAATTTACAGTGTAAGGCAGACAAATGCAATATACAGCACAGGACAGCAACATAAAAGAGCACACTGGTGGTAGTGCTCACAAAAGAATAGCTCCTTTCAAGAGAGAGGAAATAAATCTCTTTTACTAGATGAAATGGTATTTTTGGGAAAATGTTTTTGGATGTCGGACCTGAAACAGAAACAGTGAACGTTGGGTTAAATACTTGTTGAAAAGCAGAGAATGTGAGTTTAACTTTTTTGTGTTAACTGATTAAATGGGTTGAGATTCACAGAAGAAAAACTTTTTCAAAATAAAGTTGTGATACTTGGAAAGAAAGTTCAAAGTCAGGACTGGACTCAGAGATGAAGAGTAGAAAGGAGAAGAGATCTGAAGGAGGCAATGTGTGAGAGAAAGTGGAATAGGAAGGGAAATTGTGTTGAGTATTGAACTGAAGGAACTTGATATCAACTCAGGATAGAGAAACCAGAAAGAGTCAAGACAGGTCGAACCAACTTCTTTTCTAATATAACTTCACTGCTGTCTGTCTTTCTGCTGTTTGGGGCTGTGGGATTACTTTTTATTTCTTTATTTTGTTATTATTTTTTATTTTCTTTAGGGATAGGTATTGTCTTGACTGCTTTTATTTCTTCAGTATGTTCCTCTCTTCCACCTTTAGGAAGAGCAACCTAAACATCCATTACCTGTGAGCCTCGGGGAAAAAATGGCACAGCACAGTGATATGTTTAACAGACTCTGTAGTGACATGAATTCCCTAATGCTCCCTGAAAGCCTCCATTCTTACAGCTCACTGTTTCATCATGGCAGAAAAAGGAAACAAGCTCAATGAGTCAGAGACATTTTCCTAAATTTTTTTAGAAGTTGTTTTCCTGGGTTACTGGCGTATTCAAAAGGCCAGAATATTGCTACTTAACAAAGCATGCCGTTAAGTAAATGTTGCATTTGTAATGGTTGGGTTTGAATGTTTTATAGTCAGGAATGGGAAAAAATATAAAATAGGATTTTGTCATCTTTTCCAGTTTTCATATTGTTGAATGGACTGAAACAGCTGAGGTTTGAGGCAGAAATCTGAAGGCTAGAATTCTGATAATGAAGATGTGCAATGTATAAGCATGTCTTCTGATGGTTAGGAATATATCCGTGAGTTTCATGAGCCTTAAATTTACCTGGTCTGCAGTTTTTCCAAATGGATAGATTATCTGCATACACATATGAAACAGCTGCCAGAAAGACTTCTGCTTATTATGAACTGTTCAAAATCTGTCTGTGATTTGCCAGAGCTGAATCTCAGCCACAGCTCCCCTTGTTTCTATTCAGCTGGGAAAATTTGGCATTTTTGTGGCTGTCCCTCTGTGCTCAGGGTGCATGATACAGTACATCCTCTCCTACTGATGGCTTCTGCCCTGCTTCAGAGGGGGCAGGGAGCTCATCCTGCAAACAACGCTGCTGTAGTGCTCCTCTTTTGATCAAATTACACACTTGTATCTTATTTCTGCAGTAGAATAAAAAAGGGAGTTTGTCTGAACTCTCATATGCAACCAGCAGATGCTTGTGGCCATAGATGTTGCATAATCAACAAATGATACTTATAAAATCTTTAAACCTGCTTAAGGAATCCAGAATTTCAGCAAATTTCTGTCTTGTCTGGCTGCTCATTTTGATTGGCTATAGAAAAAAGCCAGTTGTGCATAAAGTCCATCTGTTCTTATGGAGTAATATGTATGTGGTTGGGAGGGATATTTGAGCAAAGTTATTGGAAAAACAGAGAAACTGAATATGGGATCAGGATTCCATTTCATGCACAGAGGAGGCTGTAATAATCAGCAATTCAACTCTTCACAAAGACATTGGCAGAAAAAAAAATCCTTTAAGTGTAATGTATGCCTTCAAAGAAATTTTCTAAGATATTTAAATTATGCCTCCATTTTACAATGCTATATAATCTGATTACACAAACTACACCTCTAATTCTTGCCTATGCAGATGTTGCACCACTTCTGGTGAGCAAGCCACAGGCTTTACTGACTAGTAGAATGAAAGGCAGAGGGTTAAGGTGACGGTGACATTTCATAATGTGACTGACATAACTCATTGTTCTTCTGGTCTGTGATACATAGACATAGTGCTTCTCTGACAAGATTTAGTTGAGAAACACTCCAAGTATGAGTCAAGACAGTAAAGTGTAATTTTAATTGTAGAAAAGATAAAGGGTTTGTGGAAGAGTAACATGAGGCATATGTCTCTCTTCATTTGTGTTCCTTACCTCCTCATTACTTAAGTCTCTTTCAGTAGGGGTAGCTGGAATAAGATGTGAACTTAAATTCTCAGTGGGGTAGGACATAGCAGCCAGCAGGCTGTGTTGTTATATAACAGGTAGCAACACTCACCCCAGATACCTCTACATTTATTGGTGTCTGATGTGATTTTACAGACCTGGAGAATAATTCTGGTGAAATCATGTTTGTGCCAGGGGATCTGAATGGATTGGAGGAACAACAAAGAGAAGACAAGAGAGGAAGCACTGAGCTCTACTTTCCACATAATAAGGCCTCTGGAAATAAGATGGTGCCAAAATCTCTGAATTTGTTATGTGCTTAAAAGGTCCTTTATAGTTCAGGCAAGAAAGATCCTTGCCCTGGCAAGCTTACAAGCTAATTGAGACCTTAGTGTTTCTGCACAGTGTGACATGAGGAGAGCTGTAGGGACAGTGGAATTATTACAACATTGTTCAGGTGAAAATGTACTTTTCAAGACCATCAGCCATGAGAAAATGGTAGATATTACTGTGGGATGAGGGGTCATATGGCATAGGGAAGTGGACCAGAGTATTGCACCTCAGGGAGAATGGCTCCACAGGAGAAGCCTGGATAATTAGGCAAGAAAGAAATTATGCAAGAAAGATCAGAAAGTCATGAGTTGTGAGATAAATGAAAAGAGACATAGTAGAACAACAAACTGAGTAATTTGATTGTTTGAGCTACATGTTTGGAGTAGAAGGTGAAAAGAAAGAGGATGATGTAGCTACCTGAGAGGCTTTATAGGGATTATCTGAGTCTCAGAGGCAGAAGGAAGGTGAGAAGATGAACTGTGAAGAAATAGTAAAATACAGTTGAGGAAAACTAAGGATGAAGCCATGTCTGTTCTGGAGGTAAGCATGGCAATAGAAGACTGGGTTCAGGAAAAATGGGGAGCCTGCAGATATGAGATGTGTATTGTGGGGACAGAATGAGGAACAGAAGTGTTGGAAAACGGCGGAAAAATGTTCCTTGTAGTTGGAAAAGCATGGAACACTAGATCTAGTAGATCATCTTTCCAATGTAATAAACAAAGCAGTAGCAGAGGATAGAGTTCTCGCATTTATTTTAATGATATATCCTGATCTGTATGCAGTGTGCATTCTTACTGAGTTTATTGATGGACTTGCTCGTACGGGAAGCTCAGGCAGAAACATTCAAAGCTGGAATGTCACAGACTCTTTATATCGGCATCACAGAGGCAAAACAAGGAGGTTTCAGTGACGTGTATGGTCCAACACACAAAAAAGTGACTTTTAAAGAAAAAGTGGTTAACTTTTCAGGGAGGAATGGCTCCCTGGCCCTCCCTGAGCTTTGCACTGTTTTCAATGAATGAATGCATTATGAAAGTATCTGCAGTTAGAAACGCTGTTTTCTGCAGAACATGGCGTCATACCTCTGGCACTCTGTTTACTGTGCCTGCTTATCCTTCGCGAGGAGTGGCCTTCACCACCACCCTCTGAATTCCTCTTGGGTTCATTTTGTTATTTGCTCCACTTTACATTTCTCTGCTTCCATGTTAAATTTTTGCTGTTGCCAAGGTTGGGATGCACTTAGGATGTACACTAAATCCTTTTCCTTCTGGCTATCGCTCCTGACCCCTATACACACTGATGGATGTTTGCCTCCTTGTTTCACAGAATGCTTTCTTTTGCTGCTTGCAGTTTGCTCTCCTTATCCTTAGATGCATCACAGCTTCTAGTCAATAGTTTGTCTGTTGTTTTCTTTTTATTATTTTTTTTTTCTATCAGCAAGGAAAAAGCCCTACTTCCCATTTGACCAGATGGAAGCTTTCTCTGAGAAGTGGAAAAGTAATCTCAGTGCTTTTTAAATTTTGGAAGAACTGACCAGGTTTGGGGGGGTGGCAAAGGTGGGGAAAAGGAAAAGAAACCTCTTTACATTCTGATTCCAGGGAATGTCCCTCTGCATGTTTTTGTTTTTGTTATGTACCTTTGAGAAATCAAACAGTTCAGCAGCAGTGTCCTTTCCCCCCCAATATTTTTGAAGGATAGAGAGCAGGAATGACAAGCATCTAATTTATAACCCTCATCTTCACCCCTATCCCCTCAACAAGTGGTCATTTTTCATTGTACACTTCTGTGTTCTAGTGGATTGAAGGGAAATATGCTTCTAGTTGAGCACCACATCCAAGTTATTTAAAAGGTGTTACCTGCTAGGACATCATACAATATCCCTCCTCTTCCACAGTGGACGGACACAGCCTGGCCAGTTCCACTGATCTTAATGTAGCAAAACCATTGCTAAAAAGCAGGGTTTTCTTCATATGTGGTATAACCAGTAAAATAGCAATATTTAAAAGAAATCTCAACTCACTTCTTTCATAATTCATTTGAGCATTCGTATCTGCATGTGTGTGCACTTCAAAAAAAAAAATGTTCTGTGCTTTTGATTTTATGTCTCTTCAAAAAGCTGGGCTGTCATGGAGAAATAAAAAATGCTGAGTTTGAGACTCAGTTTATTTTCCGTTTATGATATTATGAAGTTTTTCAGTGGTTTTATGATTTATTTTGCTGTTTATTCTGGGGTCTTTTATTTCAGCATGTTTAAATATCTGATGTAACAGAAATAATAATACCAATGAAATATCTGTCATTTTAATTGTAGAGGGCAGACACCATTTTAATGAGACAGTTTGAAAACCTTTCAAATACCATCTTTGGAATTAAAATTATTATTTCTTTTAATTCATTTTCACAGAATCACAGAATGTTAGGGGTTGGAAGGGACCTAGAAGATCATCTAGTCCAACCCCCCTGCCAGAGCAGGATCACCTAGACCAAGTCACCCAGGAACAGATCCAGGTGGGTCTGGAATGTCTCCAGAGAAGGATACTCCACAACCTCCCTAGTGAGCCCATTCCAGAGCTCTGGCACCCTCACTGGGAAAAAGTTTTTCCTTGTGTTTCCCCTAAACCTCTTGTGCTCCAACTGACTCCCATTCCCTCTCGTCCTGTCATTGCATGATAGTGAGCAGAGTCTGGCTCCATCCTCCCTACACTCAACTTTAACATATTGATAGACGTTGATGATCTCCCCCCTCAGTCTCCTCTTCTCCAGGCTAAAGAGCCCCAGCTCTCTCAGCCTCTCCTCAGCAGGGAGATCTCCACTCCCTTCAGCATCTTGGTGCCCTGCACTGGACTCTCTCCAGTAGTTCTCTGTCCTTGAACTGGGGTGCCCAGCACTGGACACAGTACTCGAGGTGGGGTCTCACCAGTGCAGAGTAGAGGGGGAGAAGAACCTCCCTTGCCCTGCTGGCCACACTCTTCCTAATGCATCCCAGGATCCATTGGCCTGCTTGGCCACAAGGACGCATTGTTGGCTCATGGTCATCCCCCTGTCTACCAGGACCCCCAGGTCTCTTTCTCCAGAGCTCTCTAACAGTTCAGCCCCCAGCCTGTATTTTCTAATTCACTGGTAAGGCCTAAAGCATCCAACACATTTTGCTGCTTATGTAGCCCTCTTGAAGGAATATGCCAACGCCCAAAAGCTGTTTGTCAAGTTTCAAAGCCCATTATTCTTAAAACAAAGCCTTTATTGTATTTGGATGAAGCTAAATAACCTTGAAATTCACATTTTTTTTTAAATGGTCTACTAATTGGTGTTGAGGTTTAAATATTAGAGCTTATTTATTTCTCCAACTTCCTTAAATGTTAAATGTTTCAGAAACATTCCCCTGTTATTACAGTCTATTAAATCAGACTTACCAAAAAAGGAAAGATTTATTGATATCTTGAGACATGTGTGTGTCTAATTAAGGTTGTGTTGCTCTGCATATTTTATACTAAAGTAAACATTTCCTGCAATTTGACTTTAATCAAGTCTGAAGGGCCTTAATAAGAGTTTGGCTCCATCAATTTTTTTTTTCTCCATTCCCTGGACTAAAGGGGGGATGGACTGTATCAGTCTGCAAAGTCACATAATTTGCCATTGCTTGAGGAAGTTCTGACACATTCTGTGGTATTTACTCAATGCATTTGTCCCTGGAAATGTTGGCAGCTGGTACTAAATGCACATTCTTGATGGACCTGGTAAACACAGAATTCTGGAGTATCTGTGGATTTCTAGTTTGGAATGAGGTTAGACAGCTACTGCATTTATTTGTTTTACTGGAACAATGAATACTAGAAGAAAAAAAAAGTAGTATAGGTTTCTGAATCCACGATTTAAAGTTTCCAATTTATAAGCTTGTGCTTTTTGTTTGTTTGCTTGTTTGTGCAAGGTCCCTCTTGATGCAGTTTCTGGTGTTCTTTGCTACCTTTCTTGTTTCATGTACAGCTACTGTTAGAAGGAAATTTGGTCTAAAGTATGTAGCCATTTAAATACTTGTATCTCTATGGTTAACATCATCCTTCCTAAATAGTGTTTTCTGTGCTGTAATTTAAATGGTATGGTATGGAACCTGATGCTAAAAGCTAATTTAAAAGATAAGAAACTCGGTCGTACTATTTTCTCAGTGCAACACTGTCAGTTTTAAGCAAAATATCATATATGTCCATGTAGAAATGTGTCCAGGTTTTTAGAAGAGTAATTTGTTATGCAAGAGTAAGTGTATCTAATTAACTACAGCATTTATCTCAAATAACTTTGTAATAGATTATCTTAATTCTGCTGGCAGAGGGATGAAGTAATGCAGAGCTCTTATGCACAATATATTTAAATATATACATGCACACAAACAATCTACTGTGTGCATATATATACATATGCTACTTATATTTTACTATTTATTTACAGATTCACACTTGTAGAAATTTTTTTTGGTGTGTGTTGGGAGATGAAGATTTTCTTTTATCAGGTTTTTCTAAATTTTGGCTATCTGTTCAGGAAGATTTATCATTTTTAGTGTTGACTCCAAAAGGTGGCTGTTCAGAGAATTTACCTGCAATTTCTAGTGCTGTGGGGTTGTGTTTTGTTGTTTGTTACGGGGTGAGGGTCTGTGTTTTTGTGTGTTTTGTTTGTTTTTAAATACTTACATATCTTGTGATTTCTGAATTAGTGCAAAGGTCAGACAATGAAAATAGTAAAAAAGTGAGTTCTTCACCTAGCAAACAATTAAAGGAGAGTTTCTACTGTTAGGAGCCTTAACCTGCTTAGTAATCCTGACAGCATTGTGATTAAGGGCCTTACAATCAGTTCCATGACCTACCTATTTTTTTTCCCTTATGTTTGTTGTTTTTGTTGGTGTGTGGTGTTTTTTTTGTCCTCCAGAATTAGGATTTTTCACTGGGACCTAAGGTCCATTGTAGGACTGATTCAGAAGAGTGAAGAATGTGCCCCTATTCTTGGTTATTTTTGAAGCAAAACTTCATGAGGCAGGAGATCACTGGTTTAGGTTTGTGATCTTGCCTTGAAGAATCCACTGAAAGCATTACTGTTCTATTTGTGCAATTGCATTTGTGCACTATCATGTTCTGGAAGCAGAGCTTATTCTAATAGGTTAAAAATCTGTAGATGCATATGGATTTCAGAGGAAGAAAATAAGCACTCAGCTTAGCTTAGGTAACCAGTTTATGTTCTATATTCCGTTTATAGAATGTGAGCTAGCTAATATACAGGCCAGATGTCTCATTGGTCTATAGAACTTGCTGGCTTCCCTTTCTCCATGAACTGAGACTGGAGAAGGAGGCTTGTCCTTAATGTCAGTGTGCTGGACTGAGATGAAGTTACACATTTATGATGTTTAGCTCAGGGTTATCATTGTAATTCTTGTACTTTCCTGTGCCATTACCTTTTGAACAAAGTACAGGTATGTCACAGAAAGGTTTGAGTTGGAAGGGACCTCTGAAGTTCATCTAGTCCAGCCCTCCCTGTAGTGATCAGGGACATCCTCAACTAGGTCAGGTTGTTCATAGCCTCATCAAGCCTGACCTTGAATGTCTCCAGGGATGGGGCCTCCACCACCTCCCTGTTCCAGTGTTCCACCACACCCAGAGTAAAGAATGTCATCCTCTCACCAATCTAAATCTACCCTTCTCTAGTTTAAAACCATTGCCCTCTGACCTATCACTACCTGCCCTTGTAAACAGTCCCTTCCCAGCTTTCTTGTAGGCCCCAAATGCTCTCATCATTAGTGTGACTGTTCTGTGGACTGCATCCTGTTTGGCTTTTGGGATTTTTCTTTTTTTGGGCAGGAGTCTTGTGTATAATTTTCTGGTGTTATAAGTTAAGGTGTTTTACAGGACTTTGCCATACCTGCTCCCTTAGACATATAGTTCATCCACTTGTCTCGCCCTAAAAAACTTTCAGTGACCCTGGCTTGTGTGCTGCTATTTTCCTCTTCTCTTTGGCAGTGCTAATAGCTTAAAGGGAAAAAAACCAACTCCCACTCAAGCCAAGGACTCTCTCAATTTTGGCTTTTCCTTACTTTCCTCCATATAAAAGCTTTCCAAGATGCCTGACTCTACCACAGAACCATTCTTAAGTATTTTCCTGGGCTTTTCTGTTTCTTGCTTCCAATTCTTCCTTCTTCAAAATTTATTCAAGTATTTAATCTTGCTGCTACTCTTCCAACATTTACCAGCTTGGTACATTTTCTTCATTCACATATTACTCTACTGTGTCCTGTAGGTGTACATATTGAAGGAAGTCTTTCTTCCCCTCCCTGCAAATCCACTCAAAAAAAAAAGAGGTAACTTATTATACAGATATGCAAATATGTGACACTAAGATCTGATATAAGTGCTTCAATTTGCCCAGACTGGACAAGCCCAGGTAAATTTGAAATCTCCACTGTTAAGAGACAAAACTGAGATTTATTTTTTTTAATCGCGTTTAAGGTGTTTAAGTACTTCAGTAATATTTAAAATTGGATCTGTGGTCACAACTGGCAATTAGATTTACAGGTAAAAAACCCCAAACAAACAAAAAAGCAAGAGTGAGAAACAGGTTAATAGATGAAAGACTAAATAAAAATGATGCAATTTCAGTTGTCAAATACAAATACTATGTTTATTAGGTTGTATATGACTTTAGTGTCTTGGGATCTGCTAAGCAAATTTTGTTTCACTTAACCCTTGGGTATCACAGGCAAAATCAATGAAAATAACAAAGTCAATATTTGAAGATCATAAGCAATAACTTTAGAATAAATGAAATGTAGATGACTGCTGGATTTAATTACATATTAAATTTAATACCTTGAAAATGAAGTACAATAACAACAACGTGAACATATTTATTAGGGCAATGTTTATGAAATTCAGATAGGCGTATTAAATAGGAAAAACAGAGCCTAGACAGTGAAATACTATTGCACTGGAAGAGCTAAGAGTGAACATTCTGCAATTGCTTCAGAAAATTTAAAAATGATAGCACAAAAGCACATTTTAAGACCTCATGTTCTGGTTCATGAATGTGAAAGAATTTACTGTCCCATTTGTATGAGTTGGGGGCCTGTCTGCTACAGCTGTGTGTGCATTAGGGAATAAAAAGGGGTAGAATAAAAGTAGGGATGACTAAAGGTTAAAGAGATGACTCTTCTTGACAATGTAGTATTGAAAGAATTAATATATCCACACTTCAGTTCTGGTATTTTAATGCAATATAGTCTTCCACATATAAAAAGCATGATCCTGAACTTAGTTTTGAACTACACAATCTGAAAATAAATTTATATTCTAGTAGATCTAGCTATAATCTCAGTGTATTATATGTATTTAAAAAAAGGTCAGTTCAGCTTCCAGAAACCCCCTCAGTCTCATAAAATCTAACCCTCCTAAACAGATGAACTAAAGGTAGCAAAAAGCATAGCAAAACCAGTTTGATTTCATTACTTCTAACCCAAATTAAATTATACTTAAACTGCACCTTGTATCATACACACAAAAAAATAACATATAACGTGTTTATTACCACTCTTGTTAAAGGAGACTTGTGCAGGACTTTGCCTTTTCTTCATTACTGAAGCCACAAATCCAGTTAAGACTTTTTAAGCTTTCATTTTTCAATTAACATGTTTTATTTCAAATTTATTCAGAGCTGAAACAAGAGTTACATTTGCAGCCGAGGAAAGCAAAGATGAAACTTTGTTCTTTCTTTTGTGCTCAGCCATACAATTTATTTTACTCCTGGCAATAGATTTCAAATCTCCTTGGTTTTTTTTTCATGGGAACTGATTTAGTAAGTGCCGACATTAGAGCTGACAAGGCTTTGTGTGTTTTTTTTTTTTTCCTTTTGCCTGGTTTCTGTGTCTGTGCGTGCAGGCATGCATTCATTAACGTAATTCCTCAACATTCAACAAGAGTGCATCATAAACCAGAGGAAAAAAAGCCTCATAAATATTTAGATCCGTCATCTACCTTCCAAAACTAGAGGAAAAAGAGTATTTAGTGAGGACCTGGTTTGAGTTAATCTGCATATGAACTGAAAGGGGGCACAAAAGGATGAAAAGGTGGTGGAAACGAGCATACAAACCCCATAGTCTCCAGGGGGCCATTCATCTTGTTCTTGTCAATACAATCTCAGTCCCATTGCTTGGCTGTTTTCTGCGCATGACCCACCAGACAAGCTCTGCTAAGACAACGTTGCAAAGGATGTGTGTGCTTTCTCCTTGGTTTTGTTCCAGCGTGTCATATTTCGAGGGGAGAAGCAAAATACTTCACTTTTTGGAAGCTGGAGAAATTTCTCTAAATGCTTCTCTACTGGTTTGTGGTACCCACACTGCCATGCAAAGTTAAAACGTTTGCATAAAAGGACATGTAGGTTATATGAAAAACTATTTCAGGCAATTTGACAATTAATCAGAGGTGATGAGATCACAATGTAGCCTAAAGCATATTATTATCTGCTGTCCATCTACAAAAGCATACAGTTTGAACCAAGTGCTGTGTATATTTTTATATAAAATTACAAATTAAAAAAATAGGGCACCAATAACATTTGGTGTTGAAAGTAATTTTAAAATTGAACAGAATCATTTAGGTTGGAAGGACCATCTTGATATCATCTAGTCCAACCCCACACATGGAATTCTACAATTTTTATTGGTGGTTTTAAAAATAAAGGGATGTGTAATACATTCAATAATTATTAATTTTTTTATTTCATTACCTGAGTTCAAGTTAGTTTTGAAGTTTACATCATGCTACTTACATATGACTTGTGACTTATGGCTGCTGTGCATAAGTATCCTTTTCAGACTAAAGGTCATAAAGGCCACTAAAGTCTGTAGACACAAATAATGATTTCAAACAAAACGGAACTCTTGATCATAAACAGACAAAACAGCAATATTTTGGTTATTGTGATGAAAAAGTTAGAATGAAACAATGTAACTCAAACTCCATAGCAATCACATGAATTGCATCAATACTACAAGCAAAATGGTCATTTTAATCACATATTCCTAATTTTCACTTATCTTACTACATTGCTAGTCTTCTATTTTGTACTTCTGACAAAAGAAAAGCCAAGCAGGTTTTTGTTTGTCTTTTTCTTTTCTTCCCTCCCCCCAAAAGTAATCTCTAGTTCAGTCTCCTTAAATGAACTGGTTTTATTTGCTTGTGTGGTTGGTTTATGGTTTGGTTACCGTACCTCTCCAAAACCCCATTACTGGAGCAAAACAGGGATAAACAAATGTGACATTAGGTACAAGCCAGAGTATGCAAGTTGCTATGACTCCTGCACTAATCACCTGCTGTCAATCTAACACAAAGGACTCCACCTCTGCTGACAAACTTCTAATGAAGTATCGAGATGTAGCTGCAGCCAGGAGGATAATTGATGTCACTCCTAACCTTTAAGACAGGTGCATACAAATTTCAAGATGGGACAGAAGATCAATTATGCTTCTGGTAAAGAAAATCAGAGGGCTAGCTAGAAACAAACTATCTAGAAGGAAAACTTAGGTAGGGATACCTAATACTTTAATTGCCTTGCTAAGGGGAAGACCTTCTGGCATAAAAATGGGCCATCTGATTGGTTATGTAATTTGTTTTTAGAAGCAAACAGAAAAATTCTAGAGATGGGGAATGTTTTAAGTCAAGGAGTGCCTCATCTTCACTTCTAACAGAGAAGTGGTTTGTCAGCTTCTGAAATAACAGGGTCTTCCCAGACCTTTCTGGGGTGGGAAGAAGGAAGGCTGTCTAATTTGGATTACTTAATACCTGTTTTCATGCTGATACTTAAAGCAGAATTGCAAAAATTCAAGATAATATTGCTCTCTGATAAACTTATTTTTTGCATTTCTCTGCTCCTTAAGATGATAGGGTAACAGTTCTTCAGTCCTGTCAGGATTTGGGGGGGGGGGGGAGGTGTGTCCTAAAATCAGAGACAACTGTCATACCTGTTCTGTAAAAATAAAAACCTGTAGTAACCTTTGTTACAGGTTACCTCAAAGTAATAACCTTTCATTGCTTGACAAGTTATGTAAATAACTAAAAGGTGAAGAAAACTACTCACAGAACTTTCAAATATATATTTTAAACAAATATGATAGCATAAAAGATGTTAATATTTCAGTGATTATCTTTATTGATGAATGATACAGTAAATTCCACAATATAAAGCTGTCTATTAGAGAAAGTGGCCTTAAAAATTTCTTCTTAGAAGAAAATTTCTAACATGTACATGGAAACTTCTCATGTTCTAAATGTTTAGGAATATTGAGACTCATGTGAACCAGATCTATACAAAAGTCATTTGAAACTACAGGACGTGTTATGTAGCCCTATCCTATATTTCAGTCACAAGTGAAAAACACAAAACATTTAAAACTAAGAATAAAGGAGAGATGGCCAGAGAGATGGTATTTATTTATTTTTTTATCTAATTAATCAGGCCACTGTTTCTAAATCTGGGCTATTACTCCATTTTGGATACGTTTTGTCTCTACACCACACAGAATTTTTTAGCCTATCCCCTTGTCCCTCTCCTCTGTGGTCTATCCAACACAGTAAGTTGATAAATGCAGAACACTGACACACTTCTGAAAGCCAAAGCCAGGGAATGATCGTGTTACCTTCAACACAGTAATTTAGTTCTCAAAATCCTGACCTGATCTGTTGTTCAGACTATTCTGAGAGCAAAAGCAGTTAACAGAAAAATCTTTCTGCATGCTTACAGTGAGAATTGAGCTGAGTGTTCAACAGCATGCAGTGGCCACTCCAGAATACCAGAAGGTGGAAGAGGCTTCTGCACAGTGCTGGCAGATGTGATACAGGAGCTGAGAGAAAAGTCACCTCCTGAACATTCAAGTGGAAAGTGGAAGTAAGGCAAATGAATCCCACCCTTTTACTGTGCTTGTGAACTTGTAACAATCAATTACAGTAATTGAGCAATGAACTAATTTCAAATAATAAGATAAAGCATTAGTTAAAGAAGATCATAAGATGTTGTATGAAGTGAATGTAGCTCAAAATTAGTCACATTCACCTTGTGAATTTCATCCATGTTTTACTGATTGTTAGGACTTGTTCTTTAAGCTCTGGTGACAAATAGGGACTTAAGATGCACCAGCCTACAAATGTCAACAAAGATGGCACGAGATTTGGGATGCTTCCTGTTTCTGTTAGGAAATCCTGAATTCATCCAAGTGCTTAAGCAACAATTCTCTACACTTTTATAATGGCTTTCATCCAAGCAACATGAAGTAATTTACTACGAAGTGTTTCATAGCTTCTGAGGAGTAGAAAACTGTGCAATGGGCATAAGTACAATGTATATGGCTGCTATATTCCAGGAAGGACCTCCCACACTCAACAGAAAGACTGTGGGTAGGAAGAGCAAATGGGAGACAGTGATCCACAAACAAAACAAAGTTCAGGCTTCCTAAAAAGAAACATTTAAAAAATATGAAGGGAATGAACACTGCTGTTTCAGAGAAAAGACACAAACACCCATGAAGAGATAAAGCAGAGAGCAAGCTTCTGAGCACACACAGCACAGAAATACAATGGTCTTTGTGTGGGTAATCAACAACCACTGTAGCACTGTTCTCTTTGCTTTGGATGATCACTGTTGAGCAATTGTCTCATCTCCAAAAGCTTTGAGATTTGCATTACTTAGTCTTTTCCTTTGAGTTTTGTAACTCCAGATACTTCTCTTCACCATTGAAAACATTAAAAAGAATTTGTATTTAATAAATACTTGGAATACATAAAGTATTTCAAGGTGGAGAGGGAGATTTCTAGGAAAAAAAAAAGATTCTGGCATTTTACGACTGATTAAGTACAATTTATTAGAAGGCCCAGCCAATACAAAAGGTTTTTTGCTCA
>VYZU01060854.1:0-42042 GCA_013401355.1 Ceyx cyanopectus
TGTTCACAGACTGTGCAGCCCATCTCCCCACACTGATCTCAGTGCAGACTCTGGAGATTTAATTCCTGCTGGATGATTTGCACCTCACCCTTCTGTCTGTGTTTTTAACTCCAAAGTGTTACAATTACTGCTTCTACCCTTCTATACTGCTTTATGTCTGAATCAAACCCCTTTTGGTGTCTTCTGCCTTGCTTGGCTTTACATATACAACATACCATGTCGCTGCTTAAATTTTTTGAATCTACATGCTGAGAGTGACTCTATACTCTAGGCACACCTGCCATATTCAGCTGCTTGTCCTGAACCATGGCCCTTCATCAGCCTGAATGTATGCTAAGGCTTGGGGATGGAAAATTTCTGCATGCAGGCATGGAGACACCTTGAGACTGGTGGGGAGCTCTCACAGTGCTGTAAAGTGAGACCAAAACTGGGTTCAAATAGCTGAATGTACTGCTTCAGAAACACAGTCCCCTTAAGAAGATGCAGGTAGCTTAAGGACCATCAGCTGGAGGTACCTTACAGCTGCAGAGCTGAAGACCTAATCATTTTGCAAAGACTTTAGTGTTAACCCAAAGTACCTGCAGCCCTGTTGCAGTGAGTTATAGAGATTAGGATTGTTTTTCAGCTCTGTTTCTCCCTGTAGTACAGGGGCAGTGTTAACTTCAGCTGATGATTTACAGTTACAAACAGGGTCTTCATGGGCATGTGGTGGAGGGTTCTAAGGAGAATATATTAGTCAGGGGGATTGCCCTTGTGGGATCAGATTCTTCTTCTTGCTGCCCTCTTCTTCCTTGAGGATCATTTAGCTGCCTCCAGTGACGCAGATGGAGTAAGTACCTGTGTGTTTGCCTCTGATGTGAGTGGCTGTGGTTTGTTTTTTTGGTTGCTGTTCGTCTAGTCCCCCAGTGCAGAATGGTCTCATCTTGAGCTAGGTGAGCCTCTTCCTGGCTTCTGCTTGCTGGCTGCCAGGTACTACCATCTATAGAGTGGGTGTATGAGCTACTCTGGTAAAAATAGCTTATTTTTGCAGAAATCTGTTGTGTCCTTTATTGCTCAATTTTTTAACACCAAGTTGATTGTGGCCCCAGCCATTTCACTTATTGTTTGTGCTCAGCTACTGACTGCTAGAAAACCTTAATGATGGCTTTTATTTATTGACACTTGAGCTTTTCATGGCTTTGTGAAAAAGTACATGTTGTTTTTGATCAAGAAAGGAATTAACACAGAAAATCAGCACAAGTTGTCTACCTTTTGAAATCTTAAGCAGGAGGCTTTCTTTTCATTTAGCTTCTTATTGGAGGTTGCTGTTTTAAAAAATCATAGAAAAGCTTTCTGTATTGCAACATTGCATGTTGGAAGGATTTTTTAACTATCAGCGTAATTCTTAATGGAACTTTTAACGCAAAAACTTTTACCAGTGCTGTTTTTAAATTTACTGTGAGCTGTGCTGAAATAATAACAGAAGATCAAAGAAAATGACTTAACTGTTTTCCAGTCAGAAAAAGTTCACAAGTCTTGGTTGTGACCATATCTATTTGTTACAAACTGTTCTGACTTCTCAGAAGGGAAAGAGTGAGCAGAAGCAGCTGACTTATACTGAAGAAGAAAGAAAAAACACTGTTGGATATGAGGAGTTCCCATATATTGTTAAAGGTAATCACTGTGCAAACAAAAACATTACCCCCAGTTGTCTCTGACTGATTGCAGACATCTTCAAAAGAGCTTTGTGGTTGGGGTGTAAAATGAATGGCACTTGGCTGACAGTGTAACTTAGCAAGTTTATTCTGTGGGTATTTCTTCAAACTGGAAGGGGTTGTCCGTATTGCTCTTGAAGGCAGTCCAGGGCCTGAACAGGCAAGGTATCTCTTAATAGATTCTCTTACCCCTTACCCTTAGTAACATGTTTTTAGGTATTTTTATTTCTTGATGGTACCTAAGAGGCAGAAGATATATAGCTCAGAATGTGTTCAGATCTTATAAGTACTATTATTTTGAAAATTGAAAATGAGAAAAAAATATGCTGCATGAAGTGTTGACAATCTATATGAGCCTTAAGTTTTCTAGTCCTTGGGACATGAATCAAATTGTAAAGTGCTGTTGTGAGACTCTCGAAACACAAAGTCTATGAAATAAGGATCCGGCTGTGCCAAGTTATCAGCTAGCCCATATCTTTCTCAGCTTTTGAGGGCTCCTTGGTGCCCCAGTGTCTTGTTCTCAGGACCTTTCCTGAGAGCAGGCAGATCCAGGTAGTCGTTGTCTTAATTTTTGCTTCTCTCTTAGTTACCGAGCTGCTTTGTCAGGTTTTCAGTGCTTCTCACTCTAGAGGTCAGTATGATGTTACAAATGGAAATGGTGCAGATCCTATTCTTCCCTCATGACACTTTCCAGTGAACTCTAAATTGTACTCCTTCCCATATAGGATGGAAGAGAAATTTCATACTGGGGGAATGTACTTGTAAAAGCACAACAGCCAATATGGGAAGCTCGGAGGACATTAGAACAATCATTTGGTCTAATATTGTGTTTCACTGTAGGATGCCCTGATGTTAGTCCAAAGAGATGCCATAAGAATATAAATCTTTACAAAAGGGAAAACTGAGTAAGGAGCATAACCCAGGCATTGTGGTAATTTGCTCTATTTCTTTGTGAGCTGTGTGGCTAATACCAAAAGGACAACCCCTTTCATAAGTGCTTTGGAGGCATTTACTTTACTTTTGGGCTTGGTTTCTACAAATATCCAGACTTAGCAGTATGAATGCTTCCAAGAGTAAATTTTAAGCTGTGTTGTGTGACTGTGTAAGAGAAATTGGAACTAGATGGTCACATGTGTCTTGTTTAAGTAATTATATGCTGGTTCAGGAAGGGAAGAGCAAGAGCTCTGTACAGCCTCTCTGAGAGGTAAGGTGGAAGCCACTTTGCTTAGTGAATATTGAACACTCAGTTTTTCAGTCCCTTCTCAGAGTGTTTTTAAAAATGTATGGTGGGCAGAATAAAAGCTGAACCCATTGAACTCTTTTTTTTTTATCTTTACACACTTGAATTTTGTGTAATATTTAACTTTTTCTTTGCATTTCCTGGACTTAGGTTTCTTAGTTCTGAGAGAATTCCTGATAAACATTTTCAACCTGAGGTCCTAACAAATGTTATTTTTGTCAAAATGGAAAAGGTAAATAGAAGTAGTCTCTTCGTGGCCACTTTGAAAGCAGAAACAGAGATGAAATATTAAGAATACCTTAATAGCACTATTCAAAAGAAAAAACTTGATGGATTTAACTGTGTTCTTTTTGAGAAGCTGCCTGGAAATCATTGTTGTTCTCTGGAAAGAGATCTGTTATTCACGTCTGCGAAATGGTTTGCATGAATTATATTCTGGTTCTGGGTTTGTTCACAAACCGTTCACAAATTGTCTACTTCTATTATTTGCAGAATGTGATTGGGCATGTGGTATATTTCTGCTCTCTGCTTTAATGACTGAAACATTTTGACAGGGAATAGCAAAGGGTGAATGACAACTAGTAAACAACAGGCAACTTGGGGCATTTGTAAACACTTTCAAGAATATTAATAATTGCTGAAGCCAGGGTAGTCTGACCTCTATGAATGATAATGATTTACATGTCATCCACTTAGTTACAGATGTATTTGAATCAATTTGTCATTCGTCCAGCTCCCTTAAGTTTGCAAACAAAATCAGTGTCTGTGAACAATGCATTTCTCAGTTCAAGCCTTGAATTACTTGTAAGTCTGAAACTTGGCCACAGGTGAGCAAGTTCTCTGATTTCCTTATTGGAATGGCGAACTAACATAACATGCTTCTGTCCCCTAGGACTGTTGACATGGAAGCAAGGTACCATATTCTTGTTCAATGAGGTTAGAAACATGATGTTAAAGATGGTTTGCCTGTACATTAGCACTGAAATGCTGCATCTCTGAGATATAAGGCTAAGTTATGGTCATTATATCCTGATATGTTCATTTGAATGTAAAAATTAGTCTACTTTGATTAGCCTCAGTTTCTGTTTCTATGAAAAATCCATTGACCTTCTGCAGAAGGGATTGAAATGGTGGATGATGTGATTCTCAAACTATGTGCATTTTTTAATTTATTTTTTCCCTCCCTGCAGCCTGGGGTTCTTGATCTGTATGAATGATTAAGGTTTCATAACACTGCAGGCAAAATTACTTCCCTTGATCCACACTGTAGATATCTTTTGCATTTTCTGCACACATGGTACTTTCATTTCCATCAATGGGAATTCCACATGCCAAATAAGGAAAAAATATTTGCATTCTGGATAAACGCCTTATTTGGGCACTTATTAACACTTACTTGGGCAAAGCTCCTACTGACTTCTTGGCAAGCTGCCGACTGGGCCTGAATCCCTGTTTTGAAGAGCTGATAAATGGCATTTTAATGGCAAGGGTCAGCAACAATTGCCATACAATTTTTCTTACTTTCCTCACCACAAAGCTATCATCTGAAGTAAGGCACTGCAGTTGTTTTTGGCAGATTAATAGTTCCCTGCTAGTAACAGATTTTCCATTAGCCAGAAAGCAGTACACCCACTGATGAGTTTATCATTTGAACTTTGAATCCAGTTGGGAAGTTGAGATGTAAGCTCTGCCATGATGGTGATTTGTGGTATATTTCCAGTTTTCAGGGTCAGGTTATTAACCACCCTAACAGTGATATAAGCACACATTGTAGAGAACATGAATCAGAGAAAGCATCTGATAAAGACCTCACTCTGCAGGCAGGGTCCTAGGAGGCTGTTAAAGCCTGATGTGTGTCATGAAGCTCCAGGTGTCAGGTTTGAAAACACTGAAAGTGTTAACAACTTTTGTATGTGTATATAAAACTTTGCTTGGCAGCAGTTTTGGTACTTAGAAGATCTTATTATTGACGTTCTAAGGAAGGATTTTAATTATTGCTCTAAGATAAGCAGTTCCTAGATTTTTTCCTTGTTTTCCATATTAGTTTGAGGGAAAAAAATAGCAACAAGAAACCGACTGAACCACCTGTATTGCACAGCTTGTAACTTCTTGCATACCACGAGTGTTTCTTATTTTGTATTTGGTAACAGCGCTCTGGACTCTTGTTAAAATTGAGATATTGTAAGAGTATAATTGTCTGCAAATTTCTAATATTTGCCCTGTCACCCTGAAAATACTGAAATTTAAAACAGTCTGAAAGAAAACCTGTAATACTAGATAAGAAATATTATTTGAGCTGTGCTAACACCAGAAACAATTGCCTGTAAAAAATTCCAATTTTCTGACAGATTTCTGTTCTGAACTGGAATAAATATTGAAAATACTTATGAACAGGTAGTTCTAAGGAGCAATGTAATGTAGAAATATTTAGATTTTTTTAATAGAACCAGTATAATAATATATGCCTTAGGAACACATGGAAATTATAGTTCAGGTGTCTTTTGTCTCTATTCAACTTCAGAGTTAGATAGTTTTGAAGTGTGGGGTATTCCATGCTACACTCTGGTGTATGGCTTCCACAAAGTACTAAACAGGGAGAAGAAACTGGAAAAGTACTTTTGAAGTAGAAAAAAACCCAACCAAATAGGATCTACTAATAATACAGAATTCAACCTCTTAATAGTTATGTACTCGGTTATGGTGTGTCGAGTACTCTCTCCGTGGTGTAAAAATCTGTTCAGCCCTACCATGTTAGGGGGGAAAAGTTTGTCCTTTAACTGCATTCAAGATAATGCTGCATCCCACTTCCATAGTGACTCCTACCTGAGTTGGTATAGACTAGAGATTTGAGGGTGATTCATATGCAGTGAAGTCACACAAGTTTTGTGGACTAGGTGAATAGCATGCGAGTTAATAGTGTTTGGGTTGCGTTTGAGAGAAGAAACGTTTCTGTTCTGGTGGTTTAAGCCATGCTTGTTGGTCAGGTCATGCTTGGGCTAGTACTAATGGATGAGGAGAAGGCTGAAGTTCTCAGCAATTTTTTTTTTTTTTCCTCAGTCTTCACTGACAAGGTCTCTCCCAACACTCCCCAGGTTAAACAGCAAGGTGTGGACCAGGGTGGTGAAGTCCCACCCACTGTATGTGAATATCAGGTCCATGACAACCTGAGGAATCTGAACATACATAAATCCATGGGACCTGATGAGATTCATCCCACAGTCCTGAAAGAATTGGCTGATGTAGTTGCCAAGCCACTTGCCATAATATTTGAAAAGTCTTGGCAGTCGGGGGAATTCCCTGGGGACTGGAAGAAGGGACATGCTACACCCATTTTTTAAAAAGGGTAGAAAGGAGGACCCTGAAAACTATCGCCCTGTCAGCCTCACCTCTGTGCCTGGGAAGTACATGGAGCAGATTCTCCTAGAGGGTCTAACAAGAGGACAGTGGGGTGATGGAGGACAGCCAACATGGCTTCACCAAGGGCAGGTCCTGCCAGACGAATCTAGCGGTTTTCTATGATAAGGTGACTACTTCCATGGACAAAGGACAACCTGCAGATATCACCTATCTGAACTTTCTACAAGCTTTTGACATGGTCTCCCACAATATCCTACTCACCAGGTTGGAGAGATATGGATTTGATGGATGGACTGTACAGTGGATAAAGAATTGGCTGGATGGTCACATCCAGAGGGTGGTGGTCATTGGTTCAATGTCTAGATGGAGAACAGTGACAAGTGGCGTCCCTCAGGGGTCTGTAGTGAGACCTGTACTGTTTAATATTTTCATTAATGGTATAAACAGTGGGATCGAGGCACTATCAGCAAGTTCACAGATGACACCAAGCTGAGTGGTGCTGTTGAAAGGCTGGAGGGATGGGATGTCATCCAGAGGGATCTGGATAGTCTGGAGAAGTGGGCCCTGGTGAACCTCATGAGGTTCAACAAGAATAAATGCAGAGTCCTGCACCTGGGTTGGAACAACCCTCACTGTCAATACAGGCTGGGGGATGAGGTGCTGGAAAGCAGCTCTGCAGAAAGGGACTTGGGGGTGTTGGTGGATGAGAAGCTGGACATGAGCCAGCACTGTGCAATTGCAGCCAAGAAGGCCAATTGTATCCTGGGCTGCATCGAGAGAAGTGTGGCCAGCAGATCAAGAGAAGTGATTCTGCCCCTCTACTCTGCTCTGGTGAGACCTCACCTGGAGTACTGCATCCAGTTCTGGAGCCCTCAACGCAGGAAAGCCATGGACCTGATGGAGCAGGTCCAGAGGAGGGCCACAAAGATGATCAGGGGGCTGAAACACCTCTCCTATGAGGACAGGCTGAAGGAGCTGGGGTTGTTCAGCCTAGAGAAGAGAACGCTTCAGGAGTCCTTATAGCCACCTTCCAGTACGTGTTTCTTTCTTCAGAAAGGCTGGAGAGGGGCTGTTTACATGGGCCTGTAGTGAAAGAACAAGGGGTAATGGGTTTAAATTAGAGAAGAGTAGATCTAGACTAGATATCAGGAAGAAGTACTTTACCTTGAGGGTGGTGGATCAGTGGAATAGGCTCCCCAGGGAGGTGGTTGGAGCACCATCTCTGGAGATATTAAAGGTGAGGTTGGACAAGGCTCTGAGCAGCCTGGTCTAGTTAAGGGTGCTCCTGCTCACTGCAGGGGGGTTGGACTAGATGGCCTTTGGAGGCCCCTTACAGCCCTAGCCATTCTATGATTCTAGGAGGTGAAGCTTTTAATTGCAGTTCTGCATGACCTGCCTCTCTCTACTTCTGCATGGTGGCTTCTCTGCTTTCCACCTGGGATGAAAAGGTAGTCCTCACTGAGGAGCTGTTATCTCATAGTTACATATCCAAGCACTAGATCTCTAAATAATTAGGCAGAATAATATTCCTGCATCTTGCATGCAGTTAATTCTGTGCATTGTAATGTGGGAGACCGAAGTACTGGCAGCGGCTGATGGTTCTCACATGTGTCTGTGCAAAGCCCCTGGAGGCATTGCTTTTAGCCACTAGGTGTTGCAGCAGTTTCTCTTTGTGTTATGGGACGTCGTGAAGGGAGAAGCTTGGAGACCCTGGCGTATAAATTAAGAATGAGTAATTAGAGAAGTTCCTCACTCTTCTAGAAGCAATACAAAGACTAGATAATATGCTTTGCAAAGCTAACAAGATGATAGTTTTTCCAACTTTGTTTTCAAATTGCTTCAGATGAAACCCTGTTAGAAACAGCTGGTCTGATTCTCAACAGATATAAATGGTCATCTTTTTTCAGTTTTAAATAGCACTCAGCTGGCTTACCTTAGATATAAACTCCGGCCTAGGTTATTTGATAGCCGTCAGCTTGGAATGGAAACTTTAGCACTACTTTTACAGGCAAATTTATTTTAATTTATTCTCAGGAAAATCCAGCGTATTTCCAGGTATTCTGTATCTGAAAAAATAATTACCAAGACCTCTAAGAAGACAGAGTTAAAGTAATGCACATATCCCCTTCATCATTGCTAAGGGTAGCTAGATGAAACTTGAGTCTAAGCCACATGCTGGTAACAGGTAATCTAGTGCCGGATGCTCTGAGCCAAAGACATCTTCAACTTCCTGAATCCAAAGAAAGAGAAAAGTGTCATATTTTTTTCAGTGGCTGCTGGGACTCATACAGATCTGGACATACATTGAATAAAATGACTGAAAATATTTTTTTAGTGCAAGTAAAATAAATGAAATTTCAACAGATAAATCCTGTGAGATTATTTATTATTATTATTATTTGAAAGAAAATAAATTATTCTACTCATTCTGGGCCAGGTTCTCCTCTACTTTAAATTCAAAAGAAAGGAGAAATCTGGCCCTTAAAGTTTTCTCTTAATTAGAGTTTAGGTGACTGAACAGTCCATTGCTATAGACCTTCCCAGAAGTGTTGTTTTTATAGATTTTTTACTTGTGTTGAAGGAATTGGATTTTGGGTCTGAACCATGGTATCTGAAATCTTCAGTGATTAAAAGTTATGATGGTGGGCAAATTTACGTGTCTCTTGTTTCTACTTTTCTGTGGTACCTTTATTTTCTAAATTAGGAGGAAAAAAAACCCCTGAAAATAGAACAGGATTAAAATGGGAAGGAGAAATATTTTTCCAATAGCCATGAGCTAACCGTGATCTATAGAAGATAAGATTTTTATCAAATAGGTCTATTTCTGACCTATTTAAAACTAATTACACAGCAGTAGATGTCAGTATACATTGCTTTAAAAGAAAGACTTTGTATGACCTCACTCAGGGAATGGAACAACACTGAAACTCTTAGATATTTGAAGCTGTGGGACTAATTTTTGGGAATAAATGGTCTGAAATAATTGGATTCCAGATTACTTTCCAAATTAATGATGACTGTCCTGCATGTTTGTAGTTTTACTGAATTACAGAACTGAGCAATACAGAGCCACGTGAGTGATTAAGGGTTATAAGCCTGAAGCCCCTGTAGTGTAGGCATCAATATAAGTGTATTCAGAAGTCAAAGGTTGTTATGCTATGTATGTATGTATTGATTAGTTAAAAATTAAGAAGGTCCTATTCAGAACAATGTGGTTTCTAATGGGATATTCGGTGATTAAAATTATGACATCACAGATGACAATATCCTTTCCTTGATAATAAAACATTAACAAAGCTAGGAAAAATGTAAAAATACAGTGGCCTTGTCTTGTTGCTCAAATTTCTCTCAATGCAGACAGTGTAAATCACTGGTTGTGTTATTGCTATTTACATATTACTATTTCCTTTTACCTGTTTTGCATTAGTCTTGCTACAGTTCAGTGGTTGAACTGCAGCTGTGGCTGGAGGCTGCTCTGACACAGTTTTTTCCATTGCATTTAAAGGACATGAGATATTATTAAAATTGATCTTGCTTTTTAAAATGAGTTGTATCAAAATTTTGGTCTGGGGATGTGTTTTATTTGACAGTGCCCTGATGGAAAAAAAATGAAGGCAATGTACTGGCTATCAAGACTGGGCAGAAAAATACAAAACAAGGGACCAGCTTGAAGGCTATGTAATTCTCAGCAAAGTGTACTCTATTTTAGTACCTTAGAAGTCATGTTCTCATGCTTTTGTGTTCAGTCATAATGTCTAATATTTACTTTCTTCAAATATTAAGGCTAAGGTTTTAATGTAAAATATGTTTCTAAAAGGAGTTTCAAGTCATTAATACTGTAAAACCTGTTGTAAAATTGGGAGAGTGGCCAAGTGGTGGGACAACATATCTGCATATATTGGTAAGATCCCAGTCCAGGAAAGAATCCAGATCTGACATCACTTGGCCATCTGTCCCAGTAAAGACAGCATTACATTCCACATCAAGTGAATCTAGAATGTTCTACACCCTGTTCCTGTTCCCTGTTCCTGTTCCCTGTTGGAGAGAGGCTGTCTGCATTTGCTTGCAGCTTTCGTTCTTTCTAATCATACCATATTTTATTCATTTAAGCTGAAATGAAAAGATACATTCAAGATCTCAAACAGCAAAGATCTTGGTGCCATTCACTCAGGTGCTGTCACCTTAGGTAAGGCCATAGCCAGCTGGTAGCATCTAGCTGACAGACTTGCATGAATCATTCATTTGACAGAATGTAAAGACACTAGGTTTGACCTGTCTGCCCCATGGGAGGAGGGACTGTGTGCTTCAGGAATGACACATCTCTCATTCATAAACATTGTTTATGCTGAGTGAGGACCATGGGGGTATATTCTGGAGATACTGGGTGGGGGGTGGAACGTGGGATATCACTTAAGCACTGAGCTCCAGCCTTGCAGTGAGGCCTGTGGAAGGTATGAAGGTATGAAGGGCGTCTCAGTGGGCAGTTCTGTGCTCTCCTGGGCTCCCGTATCACAGTCCGTTTTATAAGTGCAGGCATCTTGGATGCTCACTGGTTGAGTTCCCTGTTACATTGCCTGTCTGATGCTGAAATATTTTGATTCCTTCCCAAACATTCTGCTCACAAAAAGGGATGTTGTGGCAGTGTAGGTATCCTCGAGTCTGCTCACAGGAGGACGTTTCCACTGTGCTGATAGGAAGGCCACAGATAAGAAGAGGTGGTGGAATGACTCAGTCTAATTAGAAGGTATTAAACTGTTTCATCTTTTATCCCTAAAAGCACAACCTGAAGAGGGCTGTGGGTGGCTGTAATGTTGCTGTCTCATTTTTCTTTGTATTTCTGTTGTTCAGTAAACATCAATGCACTGTAGGAGAGTTAAGAGATTTTATTTATCTGGAGCAGTAAAGGTGCCTCGTTCCCTCAGATTAAATCTCTTTTCCTTTGTTCCACTGGTGACTTACATCATCTGTTCACCTCCTGGAGGGTTTTGAGCTCTGTTGTTATGTTTGTCTCTTGCTGCCCTTGTTTCTGTACACAATTTCTATATTCCCATTATTTTAGGTGAAATTATCCTAAATCCAGTCCCTAGATGTAGCAAATTTAAGTCGTGGTATGAGGAAGCACATTACTTTTTTTTTTTTTTTTAATATGGAAATGATCTTTCTGGCTTGGGAACTTTCTTATCTTGTGAAAAGCAGTAATCTTATTTCTGTAGGACATTAGTAGATGTTCTTGCATTTTCTGATCTTCTCATGTTCTCATCTGCCCAAGACACACAGTTCATGGTATAGCACCTTGATTTCAAGTTCACAAAAATAGGTCTAACCTTGTAGTTTTCACTTGAGTAAATATTTTATCACACCTAAATTAGGACCAGGTCCTAAAATATTGAGGTATTATAAACACGTAACAGAGAAACTTGCTTTTTCCATGTAGATTGCTCCTTTCCCTACAAAACTCCAAAATCAATTTTGTGTAAAGTTAGGCCCAAAATGCAGGGAGGGAAGAGTTATGCTCATGGAGATCATCTGTTAGAATATCTTCTTATGCCAAATGCAAAAGAAATAATTTTGAAATAGGAAGATAAGACCTGTTGTTTCAAGCTACCAGATTAAAATATGCACAGATTTTTTTTTTTATTTTATTATACATTATATTTTATTTGCTATGTTATTGTACATGTTTGTTATGTTATTGTACGTGTTTGTTATGTTATTTTATATTTTATTCTTTTTAGAAGCCTGTTTTCCCTTCTTTTATTAAACCTCTCAGGCAGTTCAGTGAATTTGAACTTCATTCACAAGTTATTTCGGTTGAAAGGGAAGTCCTTCTTGAGAAAAAATATTTGCTTGGCTCTATCAAACCAACATACGGGTTTGTATAGTTGCTCTCCATGGGATGTGTTTAATCCAGGTGACAAGCTTACTGTCAGTGCTTAATAACCTGCAGTGGAGAATGTGTCAGGAATTATGCTGTGGTTCTTGGGATCTCGGCTCATTTTGTACTTGCCCATAACGGACCCTTACCCGAGGATGAAGGGTTGCCTCACAGGCAAGTTCCCAGGGCAGATTTCTCTTGTAGCTGGAAGTTCCTTTTCATGCTCTCCAACCCATGAAATGCACCCGCAAAGAAGCACTGTGCATCAGAAATGCTCTTCAAACCTCAGGCTACCACAAGATGAGCAGTAAGTGTGTTCTTTGTTGCCCAGTCAGACTTCTTGTAAAATTCCTTACTGTCTCCTTGTTGCTTATTACCCTTCCATGTGGGGGGAGCTGTGTAATATT
The DNA here is from genome assembly GCA_013401355.1 of Ceyx cyanopectus. NCBI lineage: Eukaryota > Metazoa > Chordata > Aves > Coraciiformes > Alcedinidae > Ceyx > Ceyx cyanopectus. The sequence continues at coordinate 12,574 of VYZU01060854.1, forward strand.
TGGTAGTAAATTGGCAAAATTATGACTGCAGGGTTTGGCATCCCTTAGGAACATTTCTGCTGTGCTATATTGAAAGCTATTTAAAATATAGGTCCATCTCCAGAGTATGCTAATATATTAATTTTATTGACCAGAGAAATTAAGAGTACTTTGATAGCTCGAATTCTAATGCAATATACGACTGAATGAAAAATAAATTCATTTTAAATGGTTTGCAGACATACAAAAGGTTCATTCACTGTGTATAACATGCTCAGTAAAATAATATCCTTTAATGTTCTGAACTCTTCGTGCTTTTCATGAAGCTGCATCTAAATGTACTATTTGGAGTTGACTAATTCTGCCACTGCCTTCCTTTGAGAAAAAAATAGCATTTCAAGATATGACTAACACTCTAAGTAGTCATTAATTCTTAATTCAGAATGAAAATTAAACTTCTGTACTGTATATATCAGCCTGAATGCCATGCAAGATGCACACAGTCAGGTCACTTATTTTAAAGTTAATACTAGTTAATACTATGTATTAAAAAACCAACCAAAAACAAAGCCTTATGACAGTCCTTCAAAATATTAGCAAAAGCCAAACCATTTAGTAATATAAATGTTGGGTTTATTGTCATATTAACATATTACAACAAGGCTTTTTTTTTTTTTAATATTTATACTTCATGATGAACCTCAGCTTCTAGGAACACTTAACTTTTTGAATATTAAGTATGAGCTTACAGTCATACCAGTGTGAATGATCCACTGCTATTTGTATCTGTTAAGAATACTTAAGCTAACATTCTTCATTGTATTTAGTTTGCCTTAATTAAATGAGATGCAGTCATCTGTCTATCACTCTTAAAGTAGACATTTCCCTCAACAGCTCCTAAGGAGCTGAAGGAAAGCTTTCTGGGATGAAGATCACTTTTTCTTCACGATGCAAGAAATCTTGCTTATGGAGTTAACCTTTCCAATGTGGTCCCACAGTTGACTTTTATGTCTGGTTGTCAAAGAGATCATAATAAACCAGAGATATGTATTTAGAGTGGGTCAGTTTCATATTGTTCCTTCTTGTGAAGCCACAACTGAATCTGGATGAGACCTTATTGCTTAGGAACATGGTGGATTAAAGTATGAAGGGATTTCATTATGTAAGACAACAAATTCAATGACTTGTTTCTTGTTCTGACCCCTTGGTCCCCTTGTGTGGTGAAAGTATTTGGCCAGATATACTTGTGCAACATTTTGACAGCATTTAGATGTCTCTGGCCACTAAGAAACACTTAAATGAGATACAAGTACTCTCCTCCAGTGAATTACACTTGAAATGGTATCTATTTTTTTTCATTCAGAAGGATGGCTATAAAGAGCAGAAATATAAGGTGAATACTAATATACATATAAACACACATAAAAACACACCTGATGTCTACTTTGGAGGAAAAATCAGCTTTATCAGTCCTGTGTGCCTTTGATCTTTGCATCAGAAGGAATAAATAATGAAGTTTAGAAGGGGATCTGTGTCATTTAACATACAACAGAATACAAAAAGAAACAGGTTTTTTTGAGGAAGTCCTGATTTCCCTAAAAATTGTTCACATAAAAAGATGGTAAATTAGTTCAGTCCACTTGCAATGTAATACAGTGAGAAACTATGTGAAAATCAAATGAAAATGTCTGTGACAAACTGTCCCCATTGGTGGTTAGGATAGTGCAGAAGAGGATGGGATGGTCACAAGGAGCAAGCCTCTCTAGAAGATTAGAATATAGAATTCTTTTAAAGAGTAGGCTAATAAGAGTTGCCAAGACCCTGCAAAGACGTGATTAAAAATAGTCCTTTTGAATGTCTGGAATTGAACCCAAAGCCTGTTTGGACATTTTAGCATGCAGCACGTTGTGTTCCTTTCAAAATCCATCCTTTTGCAGCCTCTGAGCACCAGAGTTGAGCATCTGTTTCTGTCTTTTCATACTTTCTCTTTTGGCATTATTTATTTCTCGGGCAGCAGTCACTGGAAATAGGTTTCCTGATCCCTTGTGGTAACCAGAGGAGATCAGTGGCCTGAAATTTAAACCTTCTAATTATGAGAGTAATCTAGCCTGTTCAAAGGCCTTTCTACCTGTTTATTAGCCACAGTGCTACACAGAAGCCAGCAGCTGTCAGGCTGCCAGGCAGAAGACAATACTATTCTTTTGAGCCCTTGACCAATTTTTGTTCATCCCTGGCATTGGTTGTTACTGCCTCACATTCAGTTGTTGAAAATAAAGATGCCTGCATTTAGCACCAGAATATCAATGCAGCCCTGTTTCTGCGTTGGTAATCAGGATGCAGTGTGTTGCCGAGGTTCCAAACTATATTATGCAACTCATTCAGTCTCTAATTATTCCCAGTTCCCCTCCTGTTGTAGCAGAACAGCTACAGACACTTATGTGACCATTCCAGGGTGTGCAGCTCACACTGTTAACTGCTGAGATAACAATCCACACCGGTGGTGATGTGCTGGCCTTCAGGAACACAAAGGCTTTTGAAATTGAAGTTAATTTATTTTTAGTGTTCTCATGAACATGTAAAATATCCAATGTTTATAGCTCAGTGTCAGGATTTGTATTGTCAGGATATTATTCCCTAGTGCTAAGTGCAGGAATGTTTTAAACCTTTCCCTTCCTTTTGTTTTTTCAGTAGCAGTTGGTCTAGGCAGTTGTGATGCTTGAAACATTAAATGGTTCCAATACCTTTTCAATTGGGGATGGTTCAAAGGTCAGCTGAGTAATGGATTAAAGGGAAAAGAAGTGTTATATTGACTCAAACTCCCTGCTAGCAGTAGGAAAAAGCAAGTGCAGTAGTAGATACAGCCAGAAAGACTTCTTTTGTTTGCAGGAGACAAGCTCTGAGTTGTGCTTCCACTTCAGCCTGGTATGTGGCACTATCCCTTGCAAAGTCACCACCTGCCAAGGCCACAGGGAAGGAAATGGGTGGGTAAGCAGGCATCTCTTGAGGGCTTGCTCCAGTAGCAGTACACAACTCCAGTGCTGTTCTGCAGCTGGTGGTACAGTCAGCTGGGGACAAAAGACCAGAGATGCCATACTTTGACTACCTTCATTCTCCTGCCTCTACCGTGGTACGCTTATCCTGTCCTTTCATGTTCTGCTGGATTTCATACTATGAAGGTGCCAAGTTATTCAGACTCTTTCTTTGGAAAAAAAACCCCAACAAAACACTTCCTTTCAACCCCATCCAAAGATGCTGACATCAGTGGAATCCTTATTTTCCTTGGGGGGCTTTGGATCAGGTCATCAGTGTGGGATGTGGTGTGTAGGGCTTCCTGTAACTTGTTAAATAGGTAAAATTGATGCAGCCTTTGTGTGTGTGTGTGTAGTACAGAGATGCACACACCCTTGTGTAATTTAGGCTCCATGACATTTGGAAATTTATTTATTTATTTTAGGATTTTGAAATATTAAACCTTAGTGATTTCCATTTTCTTCTGCTGCATTTCCAGATTGTAAAATAGGAGACAATCTGTTACTTCAGGCAGTGGCTCATCCTTCGTTTCTTGCTGTATGGTGTTTCTGCTCCTGGGAGAGCACAGTTCCCCAGGCAGGAGGACCCTTTCCTAGGAGCCAGGAAGACAGCACTTCATGTCTGAAGGCATTTTCCTGCTGGCACCATATGACATTTTTCTTTCTTCAGCATGTGCCTCCATATGGCAAAGCACTGAGGAGCTGAACTGGTGTTTAAGACATCCACAGCCACTGGCTTTCTGATGGCTCCAGCTGAAAATTCTGGGGATGGATTTTAAGCTATGAAGGTGTGGATATATTCAAGTCTGGGCTTGTTTTGCACCCACTAAACAAAATGTAATAAGCCCTGACATTTGAACTAAGACATTTTCTCCCAGGTCATGGGAACCCATAGCCTTGGGTTTCATTCTGCTCTTATTCACATTTGTTCAAATTTTATTTAATGACTGCAGCTACAGGGTAATTCTGTGCTGGATGCAACTGAAGTTAATACATAAAGCAGGATGTTATCAATGTGCTTTTTACCTTTTTTTTTTCTCACATTGAGAATCTAGAACATTGGCTAGCACTGTGGTGATACAAGCAAATAAAACATGGAATAATTCTTACCTTAATTTGAAAAATAACTGAAGCACAGTGCTGTTAGACAAGCTTGGTGAAAGAGCATAGTTTTAATAATTTTGTACTCTTACTCTACTTTTCATAACTAAGATATATCTAGGGAATAAGGGATTAAAACAATATAAAAGGAATTCTCAGTGTGGTAAAGGTTCATTGACAGAGAGGTGGTATTACAGTAGTTCTTAAACAGAATATACCTGCTTCAGCATAGAAAGAATTATTTTCAGGTAACAAAATATTTAGCAAATGATTGTAACTTTAAATCATTTTAAAAACCAATAAGATGCCACTTTTAAATTGTTAACAGAAGGAAACAGAAAACATTACAGTCAACTGGAAGAGGTATACTTTTCTTTCTGGAAGTAACTAAGTGCTGGGATCAGGCTTTGAGCAGAATTGCTGGTCATGGAAAATGATAAATTCTTGACTTGCTTTGATATCTCAGATAACCCATGTCTTTGGTGCAGATTCAAGCCCAATGGTACCAAAGAAACCTTATCCTAAATGTCAATAATTAAGTGAAATGAAGTTTCATTTATTTCCCCCAGATTTCTTGACCTGAATTTCATTCAAATACAGCTTCAAAATTCTAACCAGTGGTACTTGACTGCTAATAGGAAAAGTGAGTTTCCTACCCTCCTGAACTTGAGTCTCAGTAAGGTTACTATCAAAGTGTACTGTCATTAGGATTTAAAAAAGAAGGATAAGACAACCTATACTTGAATATATTGCTTTGAATATTGACAAGGGGGAAAGGTAACAGAAGTCTGAATGCCTGAATTATTGTTGCACTGCCTTAAAAAAAATTACCATACAGAAGCCAAGCCTTCCAGGAGTGTGTACGGATGAAGCCAGGAAGGACTCCCCTCCACACACTCCTCCTGTGGGAATAATTATGGTATTTGTCTCTACATGTTCCAGCACAATGATGACTGGAATAATAATAATTGAAAATTCTGATGTTACCTAGCAATGATGCAGTTTATACCTCACTAGTGTGTTCTAATGTTATGCCTAATAAAAGCTGACAAGACTTGCTTTAAGTCTTAATCCATCATCAACACTATAATCTACTCAGGTGAGCTGTATTTTCATTCTTGCACAGATAAATAGCATAAAAATTGAATCATTCAAAGAAACATTGAAGCAATGGTCTGAATACAGTTACTGTGTGTGCCGATTTCCTTTTCTCCTCCATGCCTGGATCAGCTTCAAAAAGTGCTTTTGCTGAGGAATTTCAGGTTATTATAATCGGGCATGACTTTTCTTTGAAGCAAGAAGTCATCTTTTTTCCCCTCTGTGCTGAGAGGAAGGTGCACATCGGGGACTAGGAGACCAGCCATGGATTCCACAGACATGTTTAACCTCTGTCTGAGCCCATGGCCAAGGATATGGTACAGGATATTTATACTTTTTCATCTCCATTCCTTGCTCTTTAGTGGGTCAAAGTTCTGGGCAAGGGCTGCCCCCTCCCCCATGCTTGTAGGAATGCAAGATGAAAATGTAGCAGCAGCCAGATCTTTGTCAGTGTTGATCAGTAATTAAGGGTTGATGGCAAGAAGGTACTGAATGGAGAGGAAAAATTTTGCTACCCTAAGAAGCCTTCAGGCAGAGATGTCTCCACAGCAGAACCAGTAATGCTGAATATTGTTGCCTGAATGGAGGCTGGGGAGAATGAGGGGAAGAGGGACAGTGTGCCAAGGAACAGATGGACATGGAGGCTTTGCATGTCCCCCAGCATAAATGATGGCTTCAGATGCTCAGGACTTTTCCTCAGTGGTACAGCAGACATATGAAACTTGGGTTTAATGCTCAGAGGTGTAGACCCACAGCTTGCAAATCTACTGCCCTCCTTTCTTTCCTCCAAAAGCTGTTGTACTGGTTGGAAAATGTGACCAACTGTGGAGGTACCGTAGAGCCTATTATGTCTGTGTTTAGCTGTCAGTGGCATCATTCCTTAAACAAAGGCTAGGGACAGTAACTTCACATGTCACTGACCAGATCTACTCACTGTAGAGTTCCAGTTTCTGCTGTTGTCTCCCAGAACTAAGGATATAATTTTAGAGAAGCATATGAAAAGTTAATTTCCCCAAACCTTAATCTTGAAATAGCTATTTATTTGACCTTTCAGTATTGTCAGAATTGGAGTGAGTTCAACCTCCTGCTAAATGAATGCTACCTTTTGATTTCACATAGACTCACACCAGTTCAGCTATATTTAAAATGTTCCTTTGGCTTTCTGAGGTTTATCAGGTGGAATATTGTAAGGCTACCTGATGTGGGTTACCTGGACAAGATATCCCCAATTAAAGTCCTTTGTGTGGATGTTTCTTAAGTTATGGTTTTCATGTGGTAATGTGAGATCTTGGGTTAGGATTCTTAAACCTGTGGCAGTCTGGGCCACCGGTTGGTATATTTCTGTGTTTCTATTAGAGTATAACTGGTCAAAATGTCTTGACTAATTCCTAAATGTTGAAAAGTTTCAAAACAGCTTCAGTCTCTTCTGGGACGGGGTGCAGGCAAATCAGTTTTTCCCATTAAAAAAAAAACAAACCCCACTATTTTCTTCTTGAGTTTTCCTGATGAAAAAGATGCTGGTTTTCTGGCTTGCTCATTTGAGCATAGAATCTTTGCATTGCATTGTTACACTTTCTGGAAACCAGCTGCATTTCAGTGGCAAAAAAAAATACACTAAGGATTGAGGTGCTCTGTGTTGTACCTGTCCTTTTATATGGTGAGTGGAGATGTCTGGTTAGAGTAAAATGAGTGGTGTTAAGGGCAGCATGTAGTAACTGAGTGCATGATACCACAGTCCTGGAATACATCCTCTCTCTTTAATTTTTTTCTTTTTTTTTTTTTTTAAATTAAATCCTATTGAATTCAAAGAGGTTTCTGAGCGTAACATTAGAGCAGCAGTGATACACTCAGCCTATTTCACATTTTTTTTATTTTTAGCATAATTCTCCCTTCTTGACCAAAATGATAATAATCTACTTATTCTCTCTTTCTCTCTTTCTCCATTTCAATATCTGGTTTTAACTTTTGATCTTTTCTTCAGTGACTCACTTTAAAGTTGGAACAAGACATCATTGTATGTATTTACTTCAATGCTTTGAGAGACTATTTACTTCTTATTTTTAATATATCATACTATGGCTTGTTCAGTCATTCTTAACATCAATTATTATAACCCTTCTACCTCAGTTTGTCCTGAATACAGATGAGGTAGTTTACTCAGTTCTCCTTCCAGGTGAAGTTTTCTCATCCACTTAATCAAGACACACTGACCAGCAGATGGGAGACAGATACATTCATGACTTCAGCACAGGTCTTTCCCTGTAACCTTTCAGTACCTACAAGGCTCTATTTAAAGGAGTGAAAAATCTGCCCAAATTGCCCTGTCCCTTCCTGGTAGGAGTAGAGTTTCATGTTTATCTTTGCAGGTGTTTATGTTTTCCCATAACAGCAGACCTGCTGGTCATTAAATGCTGTCCTGTTTTTTCGTTTTTGGTTTGTTTGGTTGGGTTTTTTCCCCCTCTTTTTTTCCCCTCTTTCTTTCTTTTTTTTCCCCTCTTTCTTTCTTTTTTTCCCCCTCTTTCTTTCTTTTTTCCCCCTCTTTCTTTCTTTTTTCCCCCTCTTTCTTTCTTTTTTTCCCCCTCTTTCTTCCTTTTTTCCCCCTCTTTCTTTCTTTTTTTCCCCCTTTCTTTCTTTTTTCCCCCTCTTTCTTTCTTTTTTCCCCCTCTCAGTTACTAGTGCCTCATATCTATTGTGCATGGGCAGCTGATAAGACAGAGATGATGAGGAGGGGGCTCTCCCACTTCTCTGGGGAAGGACCTGCTTCTACTCACCCCCATTTCCTAGGTCTCCTCCTATTTTTTGGGTAGCAAAAAGAAAAGGAATCATCTAGTTTGTGCGCAGCCATCAATTGCCACCCTACTTTCCAGGATGGCATAGCCTGGCTCCACCAGTCTATCTCCCTTTTACAATCCCATATAGTCCTTAGTCTTTTAATTTCATCCTTTTGCTTAGCCATCATGCTGAGCAGATCATTTACCTGTTCACATCTAACACAGATGTCATCTCCAACACCCTCAATTAGAAGAGCCAGGCTCCTGCATTCTCCACAGCCAGGGGTCTGGACACCCACATGCTGCCTGAGACCTCAGTCTGGGTGCCTACAGTTTTCCTAGTTACAGCCTTTGCCTGGGTTGCAACCACGGCTAGACCTTTGGAATAAACTGACTTCACAGGGTAAGGGCACATACCCAGACGACTCACCTGGCTTTCTGCTTGCTTGTCTGGTGTGCAGGGATCAGAGATCCCTGTGCTCCTAAGGCATTTAAATTGCCCGCGGTGAGTGTGGCTCTGCCCCCACCTGTCCCTGCCTCCCTCGCAAGAGACACCAGAAACCGGAAGCTGCTGAGGCAGCAGCTCCCAGGGGCGCCCTGGCTAGCAGAAAGCTTACCTGGACAGCAAAAAAACCTGCCGATCGTCTGATCTGCCACCGAGACCGACCAGCTGTGATGGCAACTTCTGTTGAGCAATGGAGCTCAGATCACATAACAGGGCAGTTTAAATTTCCCACGGTGAGTGCAGCTCCACCACCGCCTGTCCCTGTCTCCCTTGAAAGAGTAGTTTGACTTCTGGATGAAACCTGACTTCTGATTGCTTGAGGCTAGATCTGCAAAGGAATTCAGACACTTTATGATTTTCAAGAATACATAACTAGCCAGGGTGATTTTTATGTTGATTTAAATTTATTTTATTATAAATTATTCTCACTGTTTTCCTTAGATTTTATTCTACCTTCTAAACCATTTTACTATTTTGGCTAAATTTCTTCCCAGAGTAGGGGCTCTTACTGCACTTTTTCCCAGGAAAGGCTTTGCATTTTAGTCTCCATTTCCAGAACAGAAAAAACAAAACAACCCTTAGATTGTCTCTTTGGAGTTCATTGCCTTTTTAATCTGTGCATTTTAAGATTCACAGAGAGTATAAGATATCTAAAAGTCCTCATTATTATGTGTTTGTCAGCTTTGAACTGTTTTTGCCATTAGCTTCTAAATGATCTAAGTCTATAACTGACTGGAGTGTTCCTCATTTACTGTTCCCCGGGCTTCAACACCATCAATTTATAAACAGTTCTTAATTTGCCTCCTGTTTATTGCTTTTTGTATTCTGGGCCAGCTTTCTCCCTCTGGTACTGCCACTTGTATATTGCATGTATTTACTATCGACCTTGAAGTAGTGTCAACAATAACAAACAACCCTCCCTAATTTTTAATGCAAAGAACTTGTGCCATCTTCACTACATTGTTGTCCAATGAAGTATATGGCTGTTTCAGACATGAATCTTTCTTTCATCCTCACTTCCAAACTTCTGAAGTTTCTAGGGCTTCTGCTGGTCTTGCCAGCAATACAACTGTGAGTGTTGAATATACTTGTTTACTGAAATCCAGCCTAACATCCCTTTTACCAAGCTGCCGTTGCTCCTGCACTTCGTTTGTCCTCTGGTGTGACGCTGTTGCCAGCTCTGTGTGGGCAGGGAGAAAGAGCGGTGAAATGCAAGTAGAATTTGCTTACTTTATGTGACCTGGTCAACCTCTCTCTGCCTTTCTGCATCCTTTCTCATGTCTTCACAAGAGCTAATAGTCTCCTCTGGGAAAGAAAACTCTCCCTAGGTCAATTACATTTATCATAAACAGAGATGGACAATATTTTCTTCCATCCCTGGCCAGATTCTGTTGCTGAAAGATAAGATCATGGCAGCACTAGAAAGTTAAAGATTCAGGAAATATATGAGTGAAGGATCAGTGGTTTTACCCACTGTAAAAACAGACTGTCAATGAACACAGCATAGCACAGACTGATGATCTTGATACATGAGTATCTGGGTTAAAGAGAGGAAAGGTCACTGAAATAGGACCACTGCTCTCCTGCACCAGATGGGAGAAGAATATTTTCTGGAAGGTGGATATGAGCCTACTGGACTAAAGGTAGCCTTTGACTCCAAGGTGATAAGATGGTCTTTTCTCATTCAAACTCTTAAATCTCATTAGACTTTGAAGATAACGGTGTTTAGTTTGCGACCAAGTTGGGCAGCACCCAAGGCTTTGCACTGCTGTGATGTCACTGTTAATCGCATGCATTAGGAGGAAGAGATGGTGCAGGAGCTAAACAGAGACAGGTTCTTGTTCAGCAGAGCTCGTGATGCAAATCAAGGGCTGAATGTTAACAAAGGATCATGACATGAGAGGGGGTGGGAACCGCTGTGGTTAGGGAAGCCAAAAAGCAAAGCTGACAGCTCTTCAGCGGCTTAATCAATAGGGTGGCAGTGATTTGTATCTATTACAGCTAAAGGTGTTTCTGTAGTTTTCCTTCTTTTCGTAGCAGAACTTTTTTTTAACAGCTACCCAGGAGTCTTCTCCGCACTGAGGAAAACTGCATGATAATTAGGAGTAATGCTACAGTAAATACTATTTTGTACCAGTTTGAGGGTATTACTTCTTGCAAAAATACACCAGCAACAAAGAAAAAAAAAATCTAATTTTTTTTAAAGTAAAAAATTAAACACGTTGATGTCATTGGTGTTGTTTTGTTTATTTTACAGCCCCCCTGATAGCCACTAGAACCATTTATGTGTAGGAAGTCTCTATAGCATACAAAACTCCAAGATGTGACATTGTCCACTAATTCTTAAATGTGCACAGTTTGTCAAAAAACCTTCAGATTAAACTTTCCTCCTTCAACTCTTTCAGCCTAATTTAAATCAAAATGTCAACAGAAATGGTTTCTGTGAGGAAAAATGAAAAGTTCATAGGGTAGCTGGAGTTGCACAGCCTTTCCCATTAATGTTCCTGGGTATTACTTCAATTTATGTATTATTTCCCTTGCCCCCTGAGGTGTAACATGAATAATGTTTGTAAGGCATTTGTATTGGACTTGTTGCTTATTGTGAAGAAGTCATATTCCAAATAGGACCAAGTTTCACACAGTGATTTACCATGACAAGTTCACAATTATAGTGGTATACAAATAAAATTCTGTCAAAATAGGCATATATTCCACTTAGGGAGTGGTTGCTTAAAGGATTGGTAGAGCTCTGTAGATGGCCTCAGAAAAGCTATGCTTCCAGCTCTGACAAAGAGCTTTTCTTTGACCTTAGGCCAACCACTTTACCTCTCTCTGCCTTCTTTTTTTACTCCCACTTCTCTCTCCTTTGATATTTTGACTAAATACATTGGTACTGGGACTACCAGCTTGTGTTTACGCCCATGGTGTGATCCCACTCCCTTCAGCCTTAGCTAACCTCTAGGCATGGTGCTAATGGAAACGGGAAAGCCACCTTCCCTTTCAGTGGGGCTGCAGGGCTAGCTGCTCATCAGCTGCATCCACTGATATGCCAGCATTCCTATGGTATGAAGAGCTGTGACCCCACTGCTGTTATCACCTCCCAGCCAGGGTGTGCAAAACAGAAATGCAATGGCACCATGGGAATTAAACCTTACTTCTATCCAAGAGGAGTCTGTCCTACCTGGGAGCACAGATCAGCTCCCAAGAGAGAGAGCAAGCAGTGATTTGCCTCCTTGAAAACATCACAGTTATATTTAAGTGTAAAAAAAAAAATACCCAACAAACAAATATGTAAAAACTGCAGAAGACAGTAGAATAGGTAGGCCTATAATTGGTAAAAGCAAGCCCACTGGTAGCTCAGTGTTTGTTCACTGAAGCAGATGTTTGTCAGCCTGCAGCTGCCCTGTGTAATCTGTGCTGCAAACTCCCTGCTGGAGAGGGGCCATTAAGAGACATGCTCTCATGCTCTTCTTGAAACCAGATGATGGGAGCAAGGCTCCATTGGACGAAGTGCAAGCCATAAATGCCAGGAGTAAGAGCAATAAAGATTTCTGCTGATTTTGGTGGTCCTGCTTCCCTCTCTCTCTGATCAGTGACCCATGCTCCTGCAGGAGCAGGTTTCTTCTTTCCTCTGAGAGAGCATAAAATGGTCCTTGTGGACCAGTGCCAGAAGAAGATGTTGCACACTGCTGGCATCACAGATGGAGAAAGAAAAATACTTGTTTTGGCCAACCAGCCAAGGATGTTTAAGGAAAATGACAAGGACATATAGCAAGCTAAGAAGCTATATTTCTCCTAACTGGTGACTTCATGTATGACACAATCCCTGGGCTGAATAGCACTTACAGTAATACAGAAGTATCTCCATCAGAAACATCAAGGTTACTCTGGGTTTAGGTCAGTATTCCCAGAAGATTACTAAGATTTTCAATCATCTTTAAGAACAATCACTGAACTTCCACTGAGCTTATAAAAAGGAGAAAGTGTAAATATTATTGAAGTCTAACACAGCACAGGCATCAGTGTAATATTTAAGTTTTTTATCAGTAGCCTCTCCAAAGATTTCTATCAGTTTATCAATTTCTTTGCTAAATTAAATACATAAAAACTTTACATGAGACATAACAGAAAGTCATGAACAATATCAGTATTCAGACAGTATTAGTGACATTCAGCATGACAAACTGCGTAGGAAGCTGGTTGTCAAAGCCCTGTGATAGTGAAAATGACTTCGTTCACAGTACAAAGATATTACTTATCTCTCTTAAAGTCTGAAAGGCTGCTAAAAAACCTCCTATATATTTTGTAGTTACATTAAAGGCATCAGCATACCATTAAAGTGCTCATTGTTGATTCTATTGCTCTGCTGTGGCAGCAGTCCAGTCTTTCCCCTTCACCTCATGCCCCCAAGAAACAAACAAATAAAATGTCTAAACATGAGCAACTGTAACTATGTGGGGTTGGTTGGCTTGGTTTTTTTTTTTTATTTCGTAGGTTTTAACACGGTGCTAAACACAAAGCAGTGTTCATCAGTTTCTAAGAGAAATCTGAAGACACTGACAATATATTCAGAACCTATGTGCGAATTTCTACAAATGGCTTGTTTCCACACATGGAAGAATGCTCTGTCCAGAAGTGCAGACCTGAATTTGCTGTAAAAAGGGAAATCCTGAGCATTTTGAGTTGATGTATAACAAGAGAAACCTCTGTGGGTCTGCTGCTTCTATGTTTACTTTAGTACACATGGAGACCCAGAAGGCTCCCAAAAGCACAGGAACTGATAGTAGGTTAGGGATCTAGGTGGTTTAAATTCTGTTGGTCTTAACGGGGCATTGATACCTCAGTATCTTGCACATCAGGACTAAGATGTCCAAGATCTACACCTTGCCAAACAATGCAGCAGATGCACGAGGCAGGTGTGTACCTGGTCCAAGGTGTCCATCGTCCATGTGGGACCTGGAGAAGAGAGGGGATGTGGTCAGCAGCACTGAGGGCATCTGTGGTAGGACCTGTGCTGGGTCTGGCCTTGACAAATGACACCTGAGCTGAGTTAGAGTTAAGCCTGAGCAGAGTATGCTGAGAGGCCTGGTTTCCGTGTGAATGTGAAGGTTATCTCTGTGCCAGAGTCAGTGCAGGAGAAGCTATAAATACAGCTGTTACTTTGAATTGTGATTCAGGACCATTACTCAAAGTTGCAGTGCAATTTCCTCTGCAGTCTCACTGGGTTGTTAGCAGCACCATGGCTATTTTTTCATATTTATCTAGTGCTGCAGGTCTTTGGAATGTGCCCACTGAATCAGAAAGAGGCAGAAGAGAATAACAGGGGAACAGCACCATGTGCTCTGCCAACCTACAGCTGTGACCTTCCTGTTTACTATCTTTACTTATTTATTTATTTAACATTTGCTAAAGGAGTGAAGCAGCAAATCACCAACAATAACAGGAAAATCAATACCCGCCTCTGCTTCTTTTGTGAGATCTGGAACATGGCCTCAATCTGTCAGACTGAATTACAGAGACTGTGGGTGTCAGCAAGGGCTCAAACAAATAGACCTGCCACACTGCTCATTGATAAAAGGCTTAAGTTTGTACCAGTGTCACCATTACCGAAGCCTTCAAAAGGCACGGAGGGATCACTAACCTTTCAGATGAAAGGAGAGTTATGGAGCAATGAATGTGTTCACTTGCACTTTGCATGTAAGAGTGCACTAATCTCCAGAATAAAAAGGGTAAACAAACAGTGTGACAAATATAAGGCTCTGGGGCATTACCTTGCTAATGGATGTTAAATCAAATGGATGTATTTGAATGGAAGGTGATATATCAACACAGGAATGTAATCCTAAAATAGGCCATTGATCCACTAGCTGAGAATCCAGTCTTTGACAAAGGTCAATGCATCAGAGAGAGGAACAACCTCTTCCAAACTCATCATTTTCCCAGGCAACAGTAAAAGGCTGTATCAGTATAAAGAGGAAAGCTTCCTCCCTGTGACTCCAGATGGTAATTAGTTTATACCCTGGAGCATGAAGATTAACATCCCTTATCACTTTTAATTTTACCAGTGGATCTTAAGCTATTGCAATGAGGTTTTGAATCTTTGAGTAACATACCACGTGATTTTCGTCTTACAAAAAGAAGCTGGTGAGAAAGTCCAGCATGGCCTTTGTACTGTCCTACTGCCATTTCTGCTAACAGATTAGGCAGGATAGCTGCTCACGCTGGTGGAGGAAATGAACTGTGGAGTAGTTCCAGAGAAATCAAAAGTTACCATTGGGATTTATAGGCACAGAAAATAGCTTAGAAGAGGAGCTGAAGGGAAGTTTACTATTATGTTTAGCATGAGAGAGAATTAGACATTTGATTTTCATATTTAAAGTTGCTTGACAGTGTGAAATGTAGCACATTGCCGATTCCTGAGTAATAAAGACTGCACAGAGGAGTTTGTGTAGCAAGCTGCAACCCACAGAACAGTGTGGAGCTTGGGCTGTGTGCTACACAAGCAGCTGCCCTGCTTCTAGAGTTACCTGGCTTTTATGTCTTGGGAGGCAGGGGCTCTGCACCCAAATTCCCTGCCCCTATTGCCCCAGGCTGGAGTGGGCAGTGACAGCTTGGTGCCTCTTGTGCCCCTTGTTCCTGATGTGCCCCAGTTCACCAAGGCATTGCTGACTTGCCCCAAATATAATTCCCACTGTGGGGAAGACAGAGCTGCCTGTGCTACTCCAGAAGTCCACTCAGACTTCTGAAGGTTTTCAGATTGTTGACTTTGTATCTGCCTCCTCCCATCTTCTGCTTTAGTTTTCTTGCCCCCATCTGCTTTTCAAGTGTCTTTGTCTAAGGCTTCTTCTTTCGAGCATCATTAAAGCTAATCCAGACAGGCAACAAACAGCTCCTGTAAGACCTTACAGACCAGTACCTTCAGTTACAGCTTTTCTTCTAATATGTTCCCTTATTACTTTATTTCAAAACGTGCCTTGGGGATGTGAACATTTGTAGATCCCACATAACAAAAAAGTACAGAGAAAATATGGTCTCATTCTTCCCCATCTCTGCGTAGGCAGCAGTTAATTTCACAGGCTGATTTTATACTGTGTTCAAAGATGATGTTTTTCCTTTAATCCACATCAGCCTTTACAGCCTTTCTAATTTTATCAAATGCCTCCTTATCCTTGTCCTGTAGAATAGGAAAATCCAGGGGACTTTAATTGTGTTGTTCATTATTTCACATGTCTTTGTCATTTGCCACCCATCTATGCAGCAATGAAATATTGTTAATGAGGGAGCAGAAGCTTTTTGTTGAGGAGAGGAACTGAGAGCAATAGACATGTAACTGATAGTGTTTGGGGTTAGATTGTAATTTGGACCAAGTCAAGTACCTGAGAGAGCACTGAGGAGCAGGCTGGTTCTCCAGACAAAAAGAGCTAATGCCATGAAGGAAGTGAAACAAAGATGAGTGTCCAGGAATGGGACGGGGGGATGGAAATCACCTTTTTTGAGATTGTGTTCACTTCTATACCAAATGACCCCTTTTTTGCCCTTCTTGATTCAGTTCTCAGTATAATAGCAGTTCTCTACAAGCCTTAGTCTTAGTGTCCTCATTTTCAAGACTCATGGTAGTGTTTGCTCTTGCAAAGTGCAAACATTGTGGTGATTTCACATATTCAACAGATCTAGACAAGTCTCTCAGCTTCTGTGTGACTGAACCAAACCTGAATTTACAAATCTTCATTACTGACCTGATTCAGCTTCCCATGAAGTCAGCTGGAGTCTTTCCATTTAACTCAGCATGACCACTTAAAAGGTAATAGGCTTATATAGGTTTGTACTAACTTGCNCGCTGGTGGAGGAAATGAACTGTGGAGTAGTTCCAGAGAAATCAAAAGTTACCATTGGGATTTATAGGCACAGAAAATAGCTTAGAAGAGGAGCTGAAGGGAAGTTTACTATTATGTTTAGCATGAGAGAGAATTAGACATTTGATTTTCATATTTAAAGTTGCTTGACAGTGTGAAATGTAGCACATTGCCGATTCCTGAGTAATAAAGACTGCACAGAGGAGTTTGTGTAGCAAGCTGCAACCCACAGAACAGTGTGGAGCTTGGGCTGTGTGCTACACAAGCAGCTGCCCTGCTTCTAGAGTTACCTGGCTTTTATGTCTTGGGAGGCAGGGGCTCTGCACCCAAATTCCCTGCCCCTATTGCCCCAGGCTGGAGTGGGCAGTGACAGCTTGGTGCCTCTTGTGCCCCTTGTTCCTGATGTGCCCCAGTTCACCAAGGCATTGCTGACTTGCCCCAAATATAATTCCCACTGTGGGGAAGACAGAGCTGCCTGTGCTACTCCAGAAGTCCACTCAGACTTCTGAAGGTTTTCAGATTGTTGACTTTGTATCTGCCTCCTCCCATCTTCTGCTTTAGTTTTCTTGCCCCCATCTGCTTTTCAAGTGTCTTTGTCTAAGGCTTCTTCTTTCGAGCATCATTAAAGCTAATCCAGACAGGCAACAAACAGCTCCTGTAAGACCTTACAGACCAGTACCTTCAGTTACAGCTTTTCTTCTAATATGTTCCCTTATTACTTTATTTCAAAACGTGCCTTGGGGATGTGAACATTTGTAGATCCCACATAACAAAAAAGTACAGAGAAAATATGGTCTCATTCTTCCCCATCTCTGCGTAGGCAGCAGTTAATTTCACAGGCTGATTTTATACTGTGTTCAAAGATGATGTTTTTCCTTTAATCCACATCAGCCTTTACAGCCTTTCTAATTTTATCAAATGCCTCCTTATCCTTGTCCTGTAGAATAGGAAAATCCAGGGGACTTTAATTGTGTTGTTCATTATTTCACATGTCTTTGTCATGTGCCACCCATCTATGCAGCAATGAAATATTGTTAATGAGGGAGCAGAAGCTTTTTGTTGAGGAGAGGAACTGAGAGCAATAGACATGTAACTGATAGTGTTTGGGGTTAGATTGTAATTTGGACCAAGTCAAGTACCTGAGAGAGCACTGAGGAGCAGGCTGGTTCTCCAGACAAAAAGAGCTAATGCCATGAAGGAAGTGAAACAAAGATGAGTGTCCAGGAATGGGACGGGGGGATGGAAATCACCTTTTTTGAGATTGTGTTCACTTCTATACCAAATGACCCCTTTTTTGCCCTTCTTGATTCAGTTCTCAGTATAATAGCAGTTCTCTACAAGCCTTAGTCTTAGTGTCCTCATTTTCAAGACTCATGGTAGTGTTTGCTCTTGCAAAGTGCAAACATTGTGGTGATTTCACATATTCAACAGATCTAGACAAGTCTCTCAGCTTCTGTGTGACTGAACCAAACCTGAATTTACAAATCTTCATTACTGACCTGATTCAGCTTCCCATGAAGTCAGCTGGAGTCTTTCCATTTAACTCAGCATGACCACTTAAAAGGTAATAGGCTTATATAGGTTTGTACTAACTTGCTTTTTGAGAAGCATTGTTAGAAATGTTTCTACACAGACCCAAAAGATGAAACAGCAAACAACAGATATTTAAAATAATACATGACAAAAGATCATGCAGAGTGCTTGGATTTTCACAGAAGACTGTATGGTTAAAAGTCAAGAACCATACTGAAGGAAATTTCCATTTATAGTTTCTACCCCAAAATCCCCAAATCCTGGCCCAGCTGGAGCTGAATTTTAAGTCAGATCATACTGCTTCCTGAAAACCAAACCAGTTCACCTTTAGTCAGGTGTTAACCTTATTTTCTACGGATATAGACATCTACAGTATAAGTGGATGTGGCTGTTATTGTTAGAAATAAACCTGGCTAGGTGCTGATGTATGAAACCAACATGTGGGAAAAAAAAGGTCAGAAAACAGACTGCTGTGAAGTTTTGAGGAAACTCCTCTGTATATCAGAGACCGAGCAGTGTTCAGTACCTGGGAGCTACAGCCTAATTTGAAAGGAAATGAAAGGAAGCAGGATGTTGGAAAGCAGGACTCTGAGATTGGTATGCAGTCAGCCTGGCAGGTGGGTCCAGCAGACAAGATGCTTGCTGTGTTTCTGCTCTATGCTTTCCCAAAACTTGTTACCATAATCTACATCTTTCTGCAAAGTGTTTTTGTTCCAGTGAGCCAGTATTCTCTGCTAGTACAATGGTCTCCCCAGCTCTGAGGTTGCTGCAGTGCTGCTTTCAGGCAGTGGTTTCCTGCTAAGGTTCTGTGAGATGCAGCTGGAGGTTTATTTCAGCACAGTTGAGGAGGCAAAAGCTGTTTTGCTTGATCATTCCCTTCTACTCATTTGCCAAAGTCTTATCAGGCATTATAATGTCAGCATAATGCCAGGCATGTACTCAGTCTGTAATCTCAGATTCACTGAGGATTGGCCTTGGGAAAGGATTGGTTTTGGAAAGGGATTATGTTGAGTTTTCATCTGTATCTATGAATTATTTTGGCTTGGTTTTGCACTGTGCCAATTTTGTGCTTTCTCTGAAGGAGTATGAACCACAGCCTTCTTCTTGCCAACTGTTTCCTGAATCCCTGTGGTAACAGCGTCCAAGGGGCTGTGCAACGTAGTTGTTCATCTAAATGGAAAGGTATCACCACAGCAGTGTTCACAGCAAACTGGAGTGGATTGGAGGAGAGTGAAGTTGCTACCATTTGAAGATCTGGGAAAATACAACTTACACTTGCCTGGAAAATAAGTCATAACATGTTGCAGACCCTTTTAAGTGAAGCATACAACCCAACTATTTGGGTTGTGAATTATTGGGTCCTGTGAATAATTGGGTCCTGTACATCAGGTAAGGTGGTAAACAGATAATCAGAAGTATCCTATGCAGGAAAGGCAGACAAATGACAGGATGCATCAAGGATGTGTGAGAGATACCATGATTATCTTGAATAGCAGAAGGGAACTAGAAAGAATTGCTGCTCTCATTCACCCACATAGCCTTTTGAAGTCAGGTAACTTCTTAGAGCTGTGGCCTGCGGCTCCAAGAATAAATCTGTGGCACAGAGCTTGTGAGAGCTGTGATTTTAATCATGCCTCTGCTTGATCTTAAAGAGATTGTTTCATTTGTTTACTTTCCCACCTTTTATAGTTTAAGTAGAAGTGTCCTGCTGATCATTAGTGCCATTTAGTGGCTCCTCAGGAGGCTGGTACAGTACCATATAGTCAAACCCCTCCACCCCAGGCTTGACTGGCAGGCAAAGGTCAACCCCTCAGTGCCAGATCTGGGTGCTGGGCCCTGGGCAGGAGTCATACTGCTTGGCTGCATATACCCAGTGGAGGTGCCAGGTGGCCAGCAGAGAAGCTGCACCAGGTGTATCCACAGAAAGCTGAGAGGGAAGTGGGGCAATGGGAATATTTCATGCTGAGTGATGCAGGCCAAGTAATGTCCTCTCTGTAGCTGTCCACTCTGTGGAGTTATAAAAAAGCACGAGTCGCTTGTGTTGGCCAAGTTTAGGACAATAGTGTATTTCCAACAGCATAGAAGTGGGTTGCCTGCAATGTCAACCTGTAGTGAAAATGTGTAGTTCATGTAGCTATAGAGCTCTATGTCCCTTTGGTCTCTGGAAAAATAGAAACACAAGCAGTGACTTTTTGCTGGCAATTGATTGCTATGTGGCTTTAAACATGTTTCTGTCCTGTCTTCAGCTGCTGCGCCTTTGATGGCACCATGCCAGCAATTAGGTTCCTGTGGAATAATCACATCCAGTAACATTCAGCAGTGTTCGCTTTTAAAAATTATTATTTTCCCGTCTTTCTAGTTATTTGAAAAGCAAAAATGGTGCAGCTTCTTAACAAAATCCCAGTCATACAGCAACTCACTATTTGGCAGGTGAAGCCCTGAACATAACAGAAATGCAGGGAGAGATCCTACAAAAAATCACAGAATTTTTACTCAGCTTGGGTCCATCAGAGGTTGGAGAGAGCTGAAGCCCTGTGAGGGGTCTGTTGCCTGGGACACATGAACATGTTCAGACAACACTCCAGTGCTGCCTGTGCCCTGCCACATGCTGCAACATTTTTCTGATCACAGGTAGCTGGAGTCAATATAAGCCAAGCAGGGAGAAAATACATACACCAAACCCTCAATAATATATTTTAGCAGTTAGATTGTGTGCTCTGGGAGAAGGTTCACTTGAAGGCTTGGTACAGCTAGAGCAGTTTGAGATGGTGTAGAGACAACCACTTCCTCACACTGACTCAGGCCTCCCCACCCAGCAAGTGTAAACTGTGTTAGCTCTTCTTTAATATGCTTTGGAAAAGGCTTCTTTTCATTTTGGTGGCATCGGTTTGGTTTTGGTTTTGTTTTTTTCCTGAGGTTCTGCAGGCGCAAGTATGTTCCACAACTGGTTTAGCAAGGATGCATCTAGTTTAGAGGACATTGAGGGTTCCCACAAACCACAGTGACACAGATCATAGGGACAGAGCCCTGAGGAAGGTCCCTCCTGAAATGGCTGCCCAGCACAGGGATGCCATCCTGAGTAGCTGTCACCTCAGATGGGAGATGGTGGGAACTCTGCTCTCCAGTTGAATATTCTTTCTTCTGCCTCTCATACTGAGCTTTCCACCTTATTTTTTCTTCAAAGAAATTATACACACTTGTAATTTTAGGATTGGCTACTTACTTCTTCCTCATATACCACTTCTCCTGGTGCCCAGGACACATTGCTATTTAACATGGCAATGGCAGAACATGTCAGACAGCAGCAGACTAGTGGTTTCCTGCTTCACACGGTCTCCTGTGATAATTGCACCCTGCATTGATCAGGTTAATTTGTTGTGGTGGAAAGGGACATCTGAAGCTAACTGAGCATCTAGTGTGCTATTGGAGCTTGGAAAAAATGGTGTTAACTGTTGGGCTGTGAAATGCAAATGAAGAAAAGATCACTCAATAAGTGTCTAGTGAATACAAAGCAAGCACCAGACATGTAAGCTGCTTCCAGTGGAGCCAGTGGCAGGGCTCTTTGTAATGCCTCAAATGGCCCAGACACTGCCCCTGCTTTGATAAATTCACAAACTGAAATAGCTATTGGCTAGATGCAAAACATACACAGCAATACTGTTCAAATTTTTTTTTCTTTTTTTTTTTTTTCCAAGAGGAATGTGGTTTCTTGTGCGTGTTGTGGTAGTGCTCAATTGAAGCCTTGGGGAGATCAGGAGGAGCTAAGGACTTCCCACCCAGTTATCTCTCACTTTTAGTGTTTACTTCATTTTTGCCTTTAAAATTTAGAGAATTGAAGCTTAGTACATATCTCATCTGGTTTTCATGATGAACCAAGGCTTCCAGATGGTTCTGTTTTTATTCCTGATTGATGATTTCCCAGCTGTGATGGCAGGACAGCCTCACAGGTCTTCCTATTGCCACGTGAGAGTCTGTCTGGTGGTTCAAAGCAGACAGGAACATGTGATATGAAAAGGCCTTTGTAGAACAGTCACACTACAATAGCTCTGTGCTCAAAACCAGGTTGTGGTTCGAAGAAATATTGCTTCAGTCAGCCTTGCATAATGGAAACAATAATCAGCATCCATTAGGTTAGAATGTATTGTCAATCCACAGTGAAGCAGAAAGGACTACATCTCAGAAAACCTTTTCATTAAGCAAAGAAAATTGATACCAGTGCTTGGCTCAGCCTAACACTTTGTTCATGGAACTGAGTGTGGATAATGGCTGGGTTTGTTTTCCTTTCATTCATTTCTCTATGCACAGTTATTTTGATTAGAAAACATCCACCTTTCATTTCAGATGAACCATTCTAAAAACTTCCTCCCAACATTTATTATCTCATATACACAGTCTGTGCTTGTGTAAAGAACAACATCAGAAAGTAGCTCAGGAAAAAAAGCATTTTGGCTTACATGATTGAAGTCATGCAGTCTCATTTAGGTTGCAAAATTATCTTTTTTTCTGCATAGTGACTGCAGTCTCTTTTTTCCTTTTTGGGTTTTGTCAAAATAGGTGCAGGCCACGTTCATGAGTAATCCTGTGCCTATGAGTAGTAGCCCATTCTGTGTGTCCATTAACAACATAGTATTGGCTGTCCATGGGCCTGTCTGGTTAGCTGCTTAGACAGTGTATGGAAGGATTAAGGGTTGTAGGGAGTAGGATGGTGATACAACAGAAGCAATATTAAAATATCTTTGTAGTAGCATTCTGTGAGGATAACAGAAAGTAATTAATGCTAAGTCTGATTCATTAACCAGAAATCATTGCTGCCTATCAACCTTGCAAGTACTGCTATCCTGTTACCATGAGGGACTGATGATGCTGAGAAAGAATTGATGGGTGGGTGGGCTCTTGAATGCCATCATCAAATCTAATACATGCAGAAGGAGTGGTGAATCACTGCTACTCCTGTTGCTAGAGGATTTTCTCTCTCAATACTTCTCATACAACCATTAAGCTTCTCTTAGTAGAGAGGTCCTAATTCCGTGTTTTTTTCCTAATTGCCCCAAACCTCTTTCATTTACAAGGTTGTAATTAGGAATAGTTCTTTCTTTCATGATTGTACCTCAATAAACCTTCTCTCTTAATAAACAATTCATTTCAGGAGACAGAGAGGAAAATGTTTTATTTGTAGTCTCTTACAGTTGACCATGGGAAGCCTTGGTATTGTGGGTAATGAAATATAAAACAAGAGGTCAAGGTCTGGGAACAGCAATGCTGCATGTTGGGTGCAATATCTGTTCTTTCTCTTCCCTTGTATAATTTGTTAATGATTGTGGAGATGCTTGTTGGGAGATGCTTGTTGGGCTCTCCCCTGGGATCTGTGCACTCTTTATGTGTGGGCTACAAGGGGCCTGAGCTCAGCCAGGGGTGCTACAGACAGGTGTCATAACTGGCCAGCTGTGGCCTGGGGCTACCCCTTCTTTCCTGTGATCACTGCATCTCAGCTCCTTGATGGCATTTACTCAGCTGCAGTGTGGACTTTGTAACAGGTCCACTTCTCTAACTTTTGCTGTCTTGTTGTCCAGGGTTGTACTGGGGATGAAGAGTTCTGTGACCTGATGTTATTGATACCCTTTGATTTGATGTATAGATAACCACAGTCCTGCATTGCTGTAACTGTTGCTGTCCCCTGGATCAAGCCTAATGCAATGCATGTGAATGAGGCGTGAGTATGAATGTAACAAATATGCATAGGAAGGATTTGTACCGATATAATTATATACTATCACTCCAAAGTAAGTGTTCTTTGTAGCTGGAGAAAGTAATCCACACTTATCAATGAATAAATCCTCTGGGATCCCAGTTTTTGGCTTCTTTTTCTCACACTGCATTTCCCCATTGTTTGCTACTCTTTCTGCTTGTCTATCTTTAGGTATAAATGGCTCTTTTTCACCACAGTAACTGAACACCATGAATAAAATGAGATTATAAATTCCTTTAGGGGACATCTTGCCCACGTCCAAGTGCTATGTAAGTAATGATGCATCTAGAAGAAAGGTGCTAGTGAAATATGAAGCTGTTACCATGTTTACTTCCATAGTATGTACACCCAATATTGGGTTTAAGTGTCAAAAAGCTGTTTAACAAGTCCCTTACTGCAGAGCTCTAGAACAGTTTTTCCCCTGATTAGCTTTCTTCTCTCCTTATTCATTTATCTCCCAGATTTTGGACCACAAACACATGTTATGCTGTCAGCTTTATGGTTCTTTTCTTATGAGTGATAATAGAAGTGTTGTGTTTAATCATAAAATTGCAGCTAAGAAAAAAATTTGTGCATCTACCATACCATTAGCTAGCTTTCAATTCATCATCTATGTGGTCAAAGTTGCCCCTGATTCCATGTTTGTGACCTCTCACAAATCTAGGTTGCTGAGGAAAGACTTTATTTTGGCAGATTTTAATCCTCATCCAATGTATTCTGTGTGAAGGTAAGGACAGCAAGAGACGTGGAAGTGTATAACAGAGCTCTGAGAAGGGTACGTCTCTGATGGGCAGAAAGCATCATGAGAGAGAAAGAAGAAATTTAAGACCCTTGTCCCAAGAGAAATAGTCCAAAATGAGTACAATGGGTATGACTTTGGCATTAATTTGATTTTGGTCTCTTCTTTTAAACATGCAGGTTTTAATGGCATTAAGTCCCTACCCATGTTCCTAGAAAAATTTCTTCATGATTTTTAAGAATTTTTCTTACGAAAATTATTTTTTAACTAGATAAAAAAAATTTGGCTTAACTTTGATTAAAATGCTAAATAGAATAAAAACACAGAAAAAAAACCCCTCAGTGTGATCTCTTCAATATTTTGCTAGTGATTTTTTTGTTCAATTGGAAGTGTCCTAGTTTGGACAGGCATTATTTTAAATTTTATAGAATATGAGACCCGGGGCTTATAAGGAGACAAGNAAGAAGAAACAAGGTGTCAGATGAACCCACAAAATATGCAGCTGGCAGAGGTGCTCTGGGAAAACCTGGTGCTGAAGAGCTGGTTGGAGATAATGCAGTCTGGAAGCGAGAACTAGCTGGAGAAAAAGCAGATTCCTTCCTCCCAAGTCCATGCCGAAGAGAGAGAGGGACTGAGCCTTCCAGAAACCACTCCTCTTCCTGTTTTTGTCTGTTTGCATGTCCAGGCTTGTCCTGTCCCGTCCCCCCACCAATGTCTTGGCCCAACCCCACCCCCACAGGCAGGAAAAAAAAAAAAAAAGAAAAGGTTGGGTTTTTTTAAAAGGGAATTGCTACCCCTTGACGAAAGTTAACATCTTGAAACCTTCTATCAATTATTATTTAAGAAAAAAAAAAGAATATTAAAAAATATTGATTTTATATTCCTCCTGAATTTAGGTTTTCTGCTTTGGAATTAAAATTAGTTCCCACATCTATGTAATTCTTGGCAAATGAGAGAATTCTACCACCTCTTCAGAGATTCTCCCATAGGAAATAGGAAATGTACTCTTAGACTGGACAATATTGATGATGAAGTTGTTATAAAACCAGTATCCAATTATGGCCAAGGTCTTGGAGTACACAGTACTCCAAAAAACAGTGTGACTCTGAAGGGGGATCCAAAGCTCCTCCAATAAAGTCTGGCCTAAAACCTGAGACCTTTATTTGCTTCCAAGGACTTTTCCCATCCTGAGTGTCTTACTCTTTCATGTTGTCTTGAAGCTATCTGTGCTGAAGGTGAAACAGTGTATCCAACTCCCCCTACACAGTGAAGTGTGGGAAAGGGAGAGACTGTCTATAGGGTGAAAAATTTCTTGCACCCAAGAAGGAAAATTTTAAGTAGCTTTCATGACTAACATCCCTGATGTGAAATTGTGCTGAAGATAAAGCAGCTTTTTCTAAGACTAAATCAGAAAAATGGGAATGGGGAGTGGAAAGAAGGCAAGAGATATAAAAATGTAGAAAACATGGTATTTACCAACTACCTCATGCTTGGTGAATGCTGCTTTCCATTTGTATTTTAGCCATTATATCATCAAATTCTGGCATGTTTTTCACCCTCTGCAGGGATTACCAAGAGAACAAGTCTGTACCTGGAGGCCTGAACCTTGCCTTAACTATTTAATGTTATGCAATGATTAGGCCATATCTCTAGGCCCATTTACTCCATCAGATTAACACATCAGGCAAGAACACATACTTCGAAGTATATCCTGACAGATATAATCAAACACCATTTAAATCAAGGGAGATGACTGTGACATTAATCTGCCCTGGTATAACAGCCCATATAAATTGGTAGGAGGAGAGAGGTAGTACAAGTGAGGATAGATGGTGTGTTGAAGTAGAGAAATTAAATCTCTAGAATGACTTCAGTGAAGATAAGTTTTGATTGAAGTCAAGTAGTAAAATGAACAAGTGTGAGAGATAAATTTCTTAAAGATGGAGACACTTCAGATTAAAATATGTGTGTGCATACCAGGGATCTGTAACCTGCTCAGACCCACAGAGCTGTGGTCTTGATACAGATAAATTAACAAAATGAAACAAAATGGCTCATATGCCTTCTAGAAGCCTAAAAATAATTTTGTACCTTTTATAAATCATTCAGCATGAATTTGAGTTAGTAGATTACAACCAACCAGACTATAAATAAGAGGATTTTTTTGAGGCCAGAGACCAGTTTAGATTGCCAACTGTAAAGAAGAAGGGTAAGGCAGGTTTATATGCAAGAGTGAATTACTGAGTGTCTGTCCAGAAGGTGACACTGAAGATGCTAGCACTAGTTAACTAGAGCAGCAATGCAAATAAATGCAATGGAAATGCAGAGCTACAGATGCATTGGTACCTTGCCAGCCTGGTATCTTTGAAAAGGCAGCAGGTCCTAGAAGAGGAATTTCTGTGTACATGCTGTGAAGGTGCTGCTCAAGGCTGCAGGGAGCACAGGGTCTGTCTGAGAAAAGCTGTTAGAGAATTTATACAGAGCACTATCACTTGTAGGTGTATCTGTGGTGTGTTATCTTAGCTTGGACTTCTGCAAATCATCATTTCACTTTTATTCTTGGTGTGCCAGTAGTTATTTCATATAAAAAGTAGTTTTGGCCTACTGGGTGACTTAAATGGAAGAACAAGCTGTAAGCAGAGAGAACAGATTAGCATGAGCTTTGAGTTACTAAGTCTATTTTCTCAGGAGGCTTGATGTGGTATATGCCCTTTTCCTGCCAGGATTCTGCAGCTCAGAACCCGGGTGAATGAGGCTTTTAAAAGACAAATGCCATGTCGATCATGAGTAGTTCTTCAGAGTTGCATAGGAAGCTGGAAGAGCTCTGTTTGAACTAAATGCCACTACAAGTTACACAGAAAAAAGGGGATTGAAATGTACTTGTGCTGTTCTGGAATGGGTAATTAGCTGATGTAAATCCAATACTGCTATAGAAATCAGGCTTAGGAGGTAAATCTGAGTATTGTGTAAGTCTCACCAGGAAGAACACTAAGACTAGACTGAGCTTACTAGAGAGAAATACTAAATTTTTTAATTATAGGGAGACATAAATTATCCTGAAGCTACAGCCTTTCTCGTAAAAACTTTTATTTTCAAACTCAAAAATATATATTGAAGTTGAAATTATAAACCACTAACCACTATTACAACTCAAAAATAATTTATTGCATCAGATAGAAATCAGCAGGGCAAAAGCTTTTTAAATAAAGCACCTTGCAAATACAGAATATTTTTTTTTGTCCAATGCTTTTTGATTATTTTTTTCTTCCATAGTTTTTCAGCTACCATCTTCCTTTGACTTCAGAGAAGTTGGGACATGAAATTTAGAATGCTGAGGGCATTCATGAACATCAGATGAGGCACATGTCCTGTCACATACCTCATTCAACAGGATTCTGTATAACAAGACTTGGATGGGTCTGTCCTTTCTACATGACTCTTCTGTTTCCCTTTTCTCTATATTAGGGCAGGGGCACTACATTAGAGAAAGCATTATTATTAGGAATTGCTTTATCTGATGTTTTCACATAAATGCATGCTACAGTTTGTTGGGTTTTGTTGTTTTGTTTGGGTTTGGGGTTTTTTTGTAACACAATGGCTGTTTTGTTATGCTGAATAAGTTTTCCTACTCTTCATCTTCCATTTGGGAATGTGGCTAAACCTTAGAACAAAGGATACGATAAAAGATAGGTGTAGCACTTTCATTAGGAGGACAGGGAGCTTTTGAATTACACTCCTGAAGTCAGCAAACAAAAACTGGGCAGCAAAAAGAGCTGCCTGTTAAAGTGTGGTGCTGATATGAAGCTAGACCCAAATGAAATACTATGCTTTTTAGTCACTTGTCCTGCTCCTGACTGATGAAGGGGATCTGATGACTTCCTCCTGAGTCACAGCTTTCATTGCCCCTGAGAAAGGGATGCACTGTTTATACAAATGGCAATTGATTGAAGTATCTCAGAGCCTGGGAAACTCCAGAGCAGAGAAACACAAGCCTTTGTAGGTGGTGCTCAGAAGCTGTCAGGAAAGTGTAACTTTTTTTTTTACTTCTAAGCAGCAATTGTTCCTGTTAATATATTTATTTCTGAAGTCCTACATCCAGCCCCCAGAGGCTCAAAGATGATGTGCAATATCATTACAAAACCAAACTCTCACATTTGAAATTCATATGCAATAGTGAGGAAACCCTCATCAAACTGGAGCAACTACTCTTGCTATTTTGCCTGAAACTGCCTTTATATCCCAGATGAGAGTTCTTCTCCATGCTCATCTTCTAAAGATGCAAGACCTACTTTAGAGAATTACATTTCTGAGTATGGAGGGCAGAGCTATGAGAAACCCTCGGGATATTGGAGTGGCTTCAGATTCCTCTCACTACTGAGTTTGTTCAGCCGTGCTTTATCTACAGTCTATACGTTTAATTAATGTGTGATAGATTAGTAACTCCCAAATAGGAAACCGTGTTTTCACCACAGGCTACAGAAGAAGTGCAAGTGGTCTTATTTTGACATTGCTTGTGATAATAAATGCTGAAAGTGACTCTGATGAGTCTATCAGGCTGGCAAAGTCAATGCAAGGAAGATCAGAGGGCACAGCAGCTATCAAAGCCACCCATCAGCCTCGTGTCTGAGACAGCCACTACCAATATACAGACACACAACTGTATCCTACACTCAGTCTCAATACTTTTGTTTAATGGGATGAAAAATAAGTAACCAGAGAAAAGTACAGCCAAAGAGCACTGCAGCAGCCTGTCTAGTGATATGTCATAGTCATTGCTGCTTCAGCTTAATTTTTCTTCATCCTTGATGAACTCTCTTTTGAGCACAGCTTTTGTCTCTGGTGGCATTGGTGCCAGCCTCTGCTGCACTAAGGTATCTATGTGTTAGCATAGTGCTATGTTTTGGATTTAGTATGAGAATAACATTGATAACAACACAATGCTGGTTTTAGTTGTTGCTAATAGTATGTCAATGACTTTTCAGCTTCTTATGTCCTGCCAGCAAGAATGCTGGAGGGACACAAAAAGCTGGGAGGGGACACAGCCAGGACAGCTGACCCAAACTGGCCAAAGGAGCTGCTCAGGGACTGGTTGAGTCAGTAGGTGGTGAGCAATTG
>VYZU01060859.1:1081-18741 GCA_013401355.1 Ceyx cyanopectus
GCACCATGCAGGGTTCCAGGGTGTCTGGAGGGGTTCCAGGGTGTCTGGACAGGCACCACACAGGGTTCCAGGGTGTCTGGAGGGGTCCCAGGGTGTCTGAAGGGGTTCCAGGGTGTCTCAAGGGGCTCCAGGGTGTCTCAAGGGGCACCACTCAGGGTTCCATGGTGTCTGGAGGGGTTCCAGGGTGTCTGGAGGGGTTCCAGGCTGTCTGGAGGGGCACCACGCAGGGTTCCAGGGTGTCTGAAGGGGTTCCAGGATGTCTGAAGGGGTTCCAGGGTGTCTGGAGGGGCACCATGCAGGGTTCCATGGTCCTCCCACACCTCCAACACTGGGACAGGCTCTGCCCATGGGCCACCAAGCCCCACGAGGTGCTCATCGGGATGAGTGACCCCCACTTCTGCCCCCACCCAAACGAATTCCCTTCTCCCACCCTAAAGCAGCGAATCCCAACAGCTCCTGAGGGCATCGGCCACACTGCAGCGGGGCTGGGGGTGCCCTGGGGGCCACCCCCCAACTCCGAGCTGCTCCATCTTCATCCCACCTTCCCAGTTCTTCTCCTTCCCCCAGCCACTCCCTCCTGCAGCCATGAATGTGGCAACGTCCTGCACTTGTTTAGCCTCTGCTTCGGTTGCCGTGCGCTGTAACTTCTTCCAGATGTGAGCAGCTCTTTGCAGAACATCCACGTCCTGCCCACCCTGCCTTTATTTCTAGATATCTAGATATATTTTTTACTGGTTTTTTTTTATCCTTAATGCCCTTTTTTGTTCTCAACCTCTGCTGGAGGAAAAAAAGAACCCACGGTGCCCACCTCGCCCCAACGAAAAAGCTTGCTGTGAAATATTTGGGATATCCAGCGTGTCTTCTACTCTGGAAACGTTTCCAACAGCTCCATAAGCAGCTGGAAAGCACCCGGGTGACGCTCAGCCAGCGCCCGGGGTGACGGTGACATGAGGCCAGAGGTGGGAGCCAAAGATTTCAGCTCTGCTCCAGAGCCCAAATCCACGCGGCACCTTCGCGGATGTGGCAGAGGGGACCTGGGGTGTCCAGAGCTTGGAGCCTTTGTAGCTCTGAAGCACAGGGCTGCCCACTGGTCAAAGTGGCTCTGGGGGGCTCACCATGAGGTTCTTGCCCTTTGGGGGTTGCTGAGCCAAGGGTTAGGTCTGCTCTCCACCTCTTTCCAGCAATGTGGTGCCCACACAAGGGATGTCTCCTGTGGCTTTTCCTCTTCCTTTCCCTCCCTGGGCCATGAGAGAGCAACCTAGTGACTGCACAAGGTCATGATATGACTTAAAATGAAGGACCAGTCACAGTGATACAGGGACTAGAAAGTATTTAAGGAGACCAAGAAAGGTTCATTATTTCCTTGGTATAAATGATACCTGTTTTTTCAATCTGCATTTCCACAGCTTCCATCTTCTCCAAGAGAAGGATCAGTAAGGACAAGGGATGAGAAGAAAGCTGATACCCTGTGATGGCTCAGACAGCTTTGAGCTTGGGAGAATCTACATGAGGATACTGAAAACATGGAAACATGGTCCTTAGGGACATGGTTTAATGGTGGACTTGGCAGTGTTGTGCTCCTGATGATCTCGAGGCCCTTCTCCAAGCTAAATTTTCCTATGGTTCTATGAATTAAACCTGGAAGGGCATTTCTGAGGTGGTACCACGTCCTCTTGCTGGGCTGGATTTACTGCTTTAAGTGCAACAATCGTGCTCTGCTGAGCACCTTCTGCAGGCTGGAAGTCAGAAAATCCCCCCAGGAATGGTCATTCCAACAATTCCCTGGCCCAGGCCTTGACAACCCTTATGGTGAAGAAGTTTTTTGGGGTGTCCAAACCTAAACCTCCCCTGGCACAGTAGAGATGGAAGCTCCAGGAGATGGAGAGATGTCTCTCCTTGGTGTCCACCCTTCTTGAGCCAGTGCCGAGCCCCCAGCACACACACATGGTCAGTTAGAGCAGGAGGTGAAAAACCCCTCCAGATTTCCATGGCTTCATCCCATAGGATGGAGGCTGGGGATATTCTCAACCCTATGGACATATCTCATGGGCTTGGCAACTGGTTTCCACTCAGCAGATGGTTTTCTGAGCAGGCATATGGCTCATGGAAAAGAAGGGATCAAATCAGGCCAAGAAAGAGAGGAAGAAAAAGAAAGAAAACAGGGAAAGCAAGAACATTCCTGGAGGCTTCTCTGGCCTCTCTCCCTCCAGCCTCCCAAGAGGAGGAGGGAGACAAAACAAAAGGCACAAGAGCCAAAGCAGTGATGACACGAGGGTTGCTGGGTCCAAGGCAAGCAGAGATGAGGAGGCAACAGGTCAGGGCCTCCCAAAAACCCCATCAGCTTCCTGAAGGAGCCAGGGGGTCCCACAGAACTCACTGCTCTTTTATGGCCAGGCCGTGGAGTGGGAGCTTCTCCTGCCAAGGGAAAACACTTCCAGGGATGGGGAATCTTCTCTGGGAAACCTGGACCAGGGTCTCACTACCATCAGAGTGAAGAATTTATTCCTTCTATCTGGTCTAAATCTCCCTCTTTTAGTTTCAAACCATCCCCCCTTGTCCTGTCCCAACAGGCCCTGCTCCAAACTCTGTCCCCATCTTTCTGACAGGTCCCTTGCAGTCCAGAAAGGCCCCAGAAGGTCTCCCCAGAGCCTTATTTTGAGTGTTCTTTAGCTGCAGGTTCTAAGATGGAGGTCTGTGCACTGGATGCAGCAAGCCAAGCCAAGCCAAGCCAAGCCAAGCAGCACGAGCCAAGTTGTCCTCACTGCTGTTGTGTTGGAGGAACAATCTCTATTAACAACTTGACTTGGCAGTTGTAACATTTTGGGGGAAGAATCATTTTTATTCTCCCACCAGGCCTCTCTGCAGCCATCGTTGGCTGCCACTTTCCTGCATGAACAATTTAACTCCTGTTACATTCAGGGCACTGGACAAAAGTAAATTCAATATTCAATAAAATTTAACCTTTTTCACAAGAAGAGTGGGCATTTTGTGTTCTAGGTGGAAAACCACAGGGTTTTTGAAGTATTATTTTCAAATGCCTTCAACAAGACTATTAAAGTTGCCACAGGGCTGGAGAAAAGGTCCTTTTATTGCTCAAAAACTGGTTAAAAGACAAGAAGCCAAAGGGGCTTGACCATTATAAATGGTCACTTCTCAGGATGGAAAAGAGTCCATGGTGTGGTTCACCAGTCTGGGGTTTTCCAACATCCTCATCAGCAATCTGGAGGAGTAAAAGCATCTCCACATTTGAGGGTGAGATCTTCTGAGATCTTCCCAGCTCTTCCAAGCTCTTCAAGTGCCACAGTGATGGTAAAAGAAACACCAAAAATCCCTCTCAAAAAAAAATAAAAACCAGGGAAGAGAGTTTCAAATCCCCTTTGGTATAAGAATAAAGCACCTGGAAGGAAAAAATCCCTTCAGCCTGGAGAAGGGAAAACCTTTGGGAGCTTATGAGCAAGGTGCAGCAAATCCAAACTGTCCCTGAAAGGAGCAGGGGATAAGTTATTTAAAAGACATATCAAAGTCCTCCTTCAGTCAGCAGGTTGTCCCAGGAGCCAAATACACAAATAGATCCAAAGAAGGGTTGAAGAACCCAATGCCAACAGATGCCAGAGGGAATGGGCAAGGTGGGGTCCCACCAGTGCCCATGATGTTGTTGGTGGTGCTGGGACAGCAGAGGGGAGTGGACTGAAGATATTTTGCCTTCTGTGTTCTCCTGAGGTATTTTCTCCTGTAGCTAATGGAAGAAACTGTCAGGCTAGATAAACCTACAGAAAAATGGGGTGTCAGAGCCTGGCCCAAGCTGCCCAGAGAGGTTGTGGAGTCTCCTTCTCTGGAGAGATTCCAAACCCAACTGGACACTGCACTGCTGAGCCCTGCTCTGGGTGACCCTGCTGGGGCAAGAGTTTTGGACCAGATGATCTCCAGAGGTCTCCTCCAACCCCCACCACATGATTCTGATCTTTTACTCTCATCTGAAAACTGAAGGAGACCATTTGTGGGAGAGCTCAGGAACACTTTGGTGTCACCCCCAAGCCACATTCCCAGCACAGGGATGGGTTTGCTTGTTGAGGAGCCAGGTGTGGGCCACCCCAGCATGGGGCTTCCAGTTCAAAGGCATCTTTACATATCAAA
Source organism: Ceyx cyanopectus (assembly GCA_013401355.1). NCBI lineage: Eukaryota > Metazoa > Chordata > Aves > Coraciiformes > Alcedinidae > Ceyx > Ceyx cyanopectus. Next base: position 5,216 of record VYZU01060859.1, read on the forward strand.
GGGTAACGCAGCAAGAAACAACATTTCATTAGTCAGGAAGTTCTAAATTGATCTCTTGATTGGAATAATTATCAAGAATTACAGGAAATACCCAGAGATCCATTTATATTCAAGAGAGTCTTCAGGCTGAGAGAGATGGGGGGGGTTCAGCCTGGAGAAGAGAAAGCTCCAGGGAAAGTTTTTTGTGGCCTGTCAGTAAAGGGGGGCCAGAAGAAAGATGGAGAAGGGCACCAACACCCATTTTTTTTTCAAAGATAAAGTTACAGGGAGCATGAGAACCAAGGTCTCCAAGGGTGACTGTGGAAAACAAGCCACAGGCACCTTCAGCCAAGACCCAACACAGAGTCACACACTGGTTTGAGTTGGAAGGAACCTTCAAGTTCATCCAGTTCCAGGGCAGGGACACCTCCCACAAGCCCAGGTTGCTTCAAGCTCCATCCAACCTGGCCTGGAACACTGCTGGGGATGGAGCATCCAGCAGCTGAAGTGAGCCAAGTGGAAGCTCCTCAACTGAAGTTGGCAGTGGGGCATCACTGCAGCCCCAGTGCTGACGTGGCTGGGAGAGATGGCAGAGCCAGATGACACCAAACTGGAGGAAAGCAGTGCTGCAAGGAGGGAACATTGCTTGGGAAGGATGATTTATGATCCTCCGGGATGAGATACACAGCCTGGGAGTCCCTGGGGATCTGTCCCAGGCCTGGTACTGCTCAAAATATTTTTTTAATAATTACTTGCATGAATAGGAAATTTGCTTCTTACAGCTGCAAATGATACCAAGCCGGGAGGGACTTCAAGTACTTTGGAGGATGGGCTGGGACTTCAAAACAATCCTGACGCATTAAAGCCTGGAAAAAGGGGAAAAAAAGAAGATGAAGAAGAAAAAAAAATAGGCTGCAATTTAGTAGAAACAAAGGGGGGAAAAAAAAACCTTGCTGCTTGTGTAAGAACAGTTGAGCTGTGGAGCTGAGCACGGAGTGGGGATGAGGCTGGGGAAGGCAGAGGCAACAGAGCATCCCTGCCTGGAGCCAGCAGCCCTCCTCCTGCTGATGCAAAAGAGGGCAGGGAGAAGCCCAAGTTGCCTGCAGGACATGGGGGAGATGCTGAGATCCGTGTGGCACCAGGAAGCCTCAGCTGGGGTCTGCTGGGCTGGGGGGAGTGGGGAGGGGCTGCTGGCACAGTCCAGGGGACAGTCAGAGCTAAGAAGCTGCAATAAAACCCTTCAATCAAATCAAAAATCACCCACCCCAGAATCACTCCTCCCAAAAAGAAAGAAACCCAAAGGACTTGGAGCTATTGAGTGCAGAGAAGACCAGATTTGGGCAAGAGCAAGTTCAAGCCTTGAACAAAGATTTAAGAGGGGTTTTTTTGCTTCCATTTACACAGTTAAATAGGAGGGGAAATATCATTCTCCTCCTCTCTGTGAGAAGCAGTGATGGGTTTAGGTGACAGCAAAGCAGGTTTATCTTAGACATCAGAAAAAAAAAAATATATATACCTAGTCTAAATCTCCCTCTAGTTTCAAACCATCCCCCCTTGTCCTGTCCCAACAGGCCCTGCTCAAAACTCTGTCCCCATCTTTCTGACAGACCCTTGAGGTGCTGACAGGCCCCAGAAGTTCTCCCTGGAACCTCTTCTGCAGCTGAACCCCCCCAGCTCTCCCAGCCTGGCTCCCAGCAGAGGGTTCCAGCCCTCCCAGCATTGCTGGGGCTCCCCTGGCCCTGCTCCCACAGCTCCCTGTTCTTCCACCACCACTTGCAGAGCAGCCTCTTCTCCTTCCCAGCAGCTCCCAGTGCCAGGAGCAGCCAAGGTGGAGGAGCCCTGGGCATGGCCACAGTGGGGACTGGCTGGGCCCTTGGCAGCCCAGTGAAGATGAGTGAAATGAGGTGACTGGGGAACTGCTGCTGGCTCTTCAGAGGGGTTGGATGAGATGTTCTCCAGAGGTCCCTTCCAACCCCTACCCTGCTGGTGTTTCTCTCACCATAAGAGCTAAGGACACTGCATGAAATGATGAAGTTGCACAATTCAGCGGGGAAAAAAAAAAGTGATTTTTTTTCCACCTGCAGTGTTACCCTTTAGAAGGTGGGAGGCAGCAGCAGAGGATGCTGCAGCCCAGCCCTCAGCAGAATAAAAACTCAAACCAATCCCCGAGTGCTCTAGAGTCGTTAGTGAACACAATGGGCCCCGAGCAGCCGTTGCAAAGACCCTGCTGAATTCCCTGAGCAAAAAGCACAAATCTGATGCTGCTTTTGCCCTCCTGTGCACAGCCAGGACTCGCTTCCAAGCATCACTTGCAGGGAGGGAGGCAGCTGCTTTCAGCTGGCCCTGCTGAGACACTGCAGATGGGGTCCAAGGGATGTGCTCCCCTCCTTTCCCTGGAGGAGTTGGGACAGGGAATAGTGGAAGTGACAGGGACACTGATTTCAATCATAACAATAAAAAGCTTTGATGTCACAAACAGAATTCTCAGCAGAATGGTTTTGCTTTTTCATTTTTCCTTAGACACACTTCTTTCAAGCAGCACTTGACTTGCAAGGCCAAAATATTACCTTCATTAAAAAGAAAACCCAACCCAGACTGCTCAGTTCCAGGTGTGCTACCCAATCCACTTCCAAAGGATTCCAGGGACATGGTGAAAATCCAGTGACAGGGCTAAATTCAGGCTGGATATTTTTTTAACAGTTTGAACTCAGCTAAAACCAGGTGGAAAATCCAATTTGTCACCACCTTATGAAAATACCCCCCAAAAAAACCCAAATATATATAAAAAAAGGGAATTATTTCCACAGCTGTTAAGTAGGGGTGGAGCATGGAAAGCTTTATCTCCTCAGGACTTAAATCCCAGGAACTCACACCAGCTGGATTCCCTGAGTGCAGCTCAAGGTCATCTCCACTCCCAGCCCTGCCCCCCTGATGGTGCCCACCCCCCCAAAGAGCCACCCAAGGAATCCCAACAGGCTGCCAGGGACTGGGGATCTCCTCCCAGAGCCCCCCTGCCAAGGGCTGCTGAACTTGAGGCTGGTTCCTCTTCTCCTCTTGATCCCTGGGAGCAGAGCCTGACCCCCCTGGCTTCACCCTCCTGTCAGGAGCTGTCAGAGCCAGAAGGTCTCCCCTGAGCCTCCTTCTCTCCAGGCTCAACACCCCTAGGTCCCTCAGCTGCTCCTCCCCACACTCCTGCTCCAGACCCTTCCCCAGCTCCACTGCCCTTCTCAGCCCATCTATGTCCTGCTGGGAGTGAGGGGCCCAGAACTGACCCCAGGAGTCAAGGACCAGCCTCCCCAGTGCCCAGTCCAGAGGGCCCAGCCCTGCTCCTGCTGCCCACTTTGATGCCAACACAAGCCCTCAACCACCAAGGAAACCACTTGCACTTGTCCTTTTCACCTCAGCCCAGAGCAATTAGCCTTTCCCTTTGGCCAAAGCTGCTATTTACCACTGAAATCCACTTTTTTTTTTCCTGAACAGAAGGTCTAAAAGACTAAGGGATTAAGGGGCTGAGCCTCTCCAGCTGCTGCCTTGAACAAAGAACCACATTTCCCCCCTGCTATGGCACCAAGGGGCAATGGGGAGTGGGGAGAGAAATTCAGCAGAGTGCTTAACTCAGCCCAGGCAGAGATTTCCAGGTGGGTCCACTGAGCTTTTCAGCAAGAAGAGGAACCTGTTGGGCACCTGGAGGAGGAAACAGTGAGACCTCCAAGCACTTGGCAACTCCCAACTCCTTGCTGTGTAATCCCAGCCCACAGAGCCTTGCTGAGGAACAGCTCCCAGTGCAGGGCAGGGAAAGGCAATGGCTGCAGAGGGGGGGGTCCTGAGGGGCAAAAAGCAGCTCCAGCAACCAGGGTGCATTTTTCCATTCCTTTTCCCCCATCCAACAGTGACAGGTTTTCCCAGGAGTGGCCAAAAGGGCACGGGCAGCTCTGTACAAAAGTTTATTTTACAAACAGCAAGGCCAGTTGAGTAACAAAACTGCAAAGGCATGGAGCTAGGAAAGCAGCTGGGGGGGGGGGATTCTTACCTGCAGCACAAAAACTAAGCAGAAATCCTCCCTCCAGCCTCCTCCTCACACCCCTCCCCAGTTCTCTGCCAGCTGGAATTTCTTCCCAAAGCTTTAATTCCAGGCAGTGGTGGCACTGCAATAATTTTGGGCAGCTATAATTAATTATTGATCCCGTTTCCTTTTCTTGGCCTTAAAAAGAGGAGAAAAATTAGTCAACTCAGATCTGAAATAATGCAGATTAATTAAGGGTTGAAGGGCAATGTTTGTGTTTGTTTTGTTACACTGCTAGTTCTGTTTTCTCAGTAAGGGGGGAAAAAAGGCCCAACAGGTTAAACTATGAAACTGCCACAAAAATATCTCAAGTGAAATATTTGGGATTCTGAAAGGGCTGCAACTTTGCTGGTAAATGCAGACTGAGTAATGTACTCAGGGTTAGAAAGCAGAAGTAGGTTGCAAAATATTGATTGGAAAGGATGAAGTGCACACACTTGGTGGCTGGACTACAAGAGTAGGAAGGGGATAAGAAACCTTTATGATAAATTCATTTTTAGGAACCTGTGGACACATCTTACTCAGCTGTTCCCAGGCAGAAATGGAGGGGAGGGTTTCATTCCAGCCTTCAAACTTCCTTTTTATGCTTCAGAAGTGGGTCAAAAACTCATTTTGGGTCACTTCATTCCAGCAAAAGGTGGGGGTGTGAACTGATGACTAAGCAAGAAATTACCACCTGGAATTTTCAAAAGCTGTTGGGTCCCAAGGAGGCTGAAAAACCAAACCAAACCATTTCAAGATAGTACAGAGTCATGAAAACTGTTCTCATACAACCCTACTCATTAAGAAATCTCTAAGTCTGGGGTTTTCCACTCCAGCCCCTGCTTTTCAGGTTACAAGATGCCATTAAAAACCATTTCAAAACACTGGAAAACTTTACAAATTCCTTGAAATCAACTCCATCAGAATATTGCAAAAATTACTCAATGCTCTTCAGTGTAAATCTTCCTTTTTTTTTTTCAGCTATTTACCTGTGAGATGGAAGTCATTTTTGGTATTGGAGGAACCACTGGAGGAACCACCATGGTTGGTTTTCTCAAAATCAGCACTAGTTTAATGAAAAAGGGGGTTTTGCTCCAACTCCTGCTGCACCCAACAGCTGACAACACTCAGCTTCCAAAACACTAAGTTCTCCAGGCACCATTGCACAAATCCAAATTCTATCAATGTTTAGAAACATTTTTTGTTTCTTTGAACTGTTAAGAATATTGTTGACCACCAAAAAAAATTACTTTGGAGTTTAGAGAAGCTTGGTATTAAGATCAAACTCTGTTCCTCACCACTTGTGCTCACTGCTCATCAGCTTGACAGTTTCCAGGGAATGGAAACTCACCCTTTCCTGGAGAATTCTGGGATGTCCCAGTACAGGAAGAGTTAAAGAGTGGGCAGCCTTTGTTTCCATCCCCTAGCTGGGGTCTAGACCCCTTAGGTGGTGCAATAATCAACAGCCAGCATGGGACTCATCTTCCAGCATTTAAGAAAGGGGAAAACAAAAATCAAAAGGCATTTGAACAAACTAGAAACATTTGTAAAGGTGGTTTCTTCACAGTTTGAGAGTTGCTAGAGTGTATTTAAGAGGCAGAAAGCCCTAAGGTGTTTCTCAGCATCCTTCAAGACAGCACAGACTGCTGCACCCAGAAAAGCAGCAGCAGCAAATTCAGTTACGTGTCCTTCATGGCTTGGAAAATTCAATTCCAGGAAATCAACCAGTTCAGTTGTTGGGTTTTTTTTGTTGTTGTCTGTTTTCTATTTTGTAAAAGTAGCATTTGACATTAAAAATAATAATTAAAAAGAAATGAAAACCAAACTAAACTGAGTTGAGCTCAGTACTTCATCAGCCAGTCGAGGGAGGTCACTGGTGCGTGGTACAGTGTCAGCTCAGTCAACACCCTCCAGCTTCACTTGTGACACTGTCAAAACAGGTCAGGGGGGGTTCTTTTAACATTACACTGAAAAAAAATGCTAATAATCAAGTGTTGTTTGTGTGGTCAAAGAAACTTTTTCAGCTGTATCTGCTGCTTTCACTGGGACTGCGATGGTTGGAGGAGCTGCGGTCGCTGTCGCTGTCCGAGCCATAGGATCTGCCAAGGAAAGAGAAAATGCCTCAGAATTCTGTTTGGAGTTTCAGTGTCAAAGCTGCATCATGTAAATAAAGACAAATTGCCAAGAGAGATGCACTGGAGCCAAAGAAAACAGGCTTAGGAGGAATAGATTCCATAGAACTCAAGTGTTCGGGGACAGAACCAGATCTCCAGGCGTGTTTTTAACTCAAACGTTTCTTGTTCCCTCCAAGAAATCACCCAAACCCAACTGGTTTTGTGAATTCCCAGAGCTGGCTGAGAAATATATTGTACCAAATTTCAGTTTCTCTTGCCAGCCTCCTCAGCTAAGCTCAGGTCCCAGATCCCTGCTTCATTTGACAGCATTTTATTTCAGAAAGGTCTGAGGAATCGGGCCCTGTAGCAAGAGGAGCGTGTGAGTGGCTGCAGGGTGGAAGCTGCAGATTAAAATGTTTTGGTTTATTCAGAAGAATTCTAAGCTCAGCACCTGGCCAAGCATGAAGAGAGAGCCCAGCTGGTTTCAGACAAGCCAGAGGACATGTGCAAATCACCCAGAATACAATTTTATGAGACATTTTCTAGCCTCTAAGGCAAGCTTCCTGAATGAGGAGTGAGCATATCCTAATCCAGCATTGTTTCCCTGAAGCTTCCCCAGACAATGAGCTGGGATTCCTATTGCCACACTCTTGGTTAATCTCATTAATTTCAAACACAAGATGAAATTTGTCTTGCTCTCAGAAGGAGGTGGGGAAATGGGGAAGAGCAAAGTCCATTCAGAGTTGGTACAGAAAACAAATTAGAGGAGAGGAGAGCAGAGGAGGAAAATTTACAGTGGTCTTGGAATTTTGCCTCATTTACCACTGATTAATATGGGATGGAATTAAAAGGCACCAAAAAAACACCCCCACCCCAACCCAAACTCATCAGTGCTGTTGATGATACATCTCTGTATAGATGCATCTATGTCCTATTCCATGTGCTCATTTATATATAATTCCCTTGGACTAAGAATAAAATTCACCTTAAATTCATCAGAAGATGAATCAGAATTTGTCCTAAATCCATCACACTGGATTTGGAGGGAAAAAATAATAAAAACCAGGTTTTTAGAAAGTTAAAAATGGATTTCTTTTCTAGATTTCTTTTGTTGTTGTTTTTAAAATCTACTTCTAACTACAAATAATTTCCCATCCAACTGGAATTCTTTGCACTCCAGAGAGCTTTTAATCCATAGCAGGGCACTTGGTTTAAATCTTGAGGGCTAATTCACTGGAGTTTATATGAAACAGTTATAAATATTAAAAAAAACAAAACAAAAAACACCCCAAACTTCAAACCTGCTCCTTGTGAACATGTTCAGCCAATGAGCTGGAGCTTCTGCAGATCTTTCTTATCCTACTTTCTTCCCTATCCTCAAATTCAGCACATCAGAAATTCTGATTTCCTCACACATTTCCCTCTACTTTTTATTAATTATTTAATAACTTATTATATTATTCCATACATCATTTAATAACTTATATAAATTTAAGCCATTTCCCAATTATTACTTTTGGTAACAAGGCAGTTTTTATGTTTGAGGGAAAAAAACAAAACCAAAAAAACTAAACACCTCAAAAATTAATGCTCATGAGCATCTTAATTATGTATTTATGTATATTAATTATGTATTTAGCAAGTTCTTTTGCATAATAAAGTGTCAAAGTCACTCAAGAAAGCCACACCTGGATCTCCTGTCATAGCTTCTAGACCTTCTATAGCTGTCACTCCTCCTGCTCCTGCTTCTGCTCCTGCTGTAGTAACTGTCATATGTGTACGACCTGCTAGAAAGGGAAAGAAAGGAATTGTAAATGTACAGCTTCTTGTTCAAAATGCTGTTTATTTCAAGTTCATGTTTTCAAGGGATTTCTAGACAGAGGTGGGTGGTTCTATAGAAGGGACTTTTGAGGGATGTGGGGTAAACAGCAGTTTTTATAGAAGCTGAAATACAACTATTTACAAAGCAGGAAAAATCTCTAGTGTATTCATCTAGACTTACTACATATTTACAAAGTTTAGTGTTTTCTCCACTAATTGTACATACAGGAAAAATCCTGAGGGCTAATACTTCTGAAAATAAANAGCCATAGGATCTGCCAAGGAAAGAGAAAATGCCTCAGAATTCTGTTTGGAGTTTCAGTGTCAAAGCTGCATCATGTAAATAAAGACAAATTGCCAAGAGAGATGCACTGGAGCCAAAGAAAACAGGCTTAGGAGGAATAGATTCCATAGAACTCAAGTGTTCGGGGACAGAACCAGATCTCCAGGCGTGTTTTTAACTCAAACGTTTCTTGTTCCCTCCAAGAAATCACCCAAACCCAACTGGTTTTGTGAATTCCCAGAGCTGGCTGAGAAATATATTGTACCAAATTTCAGTTTCTCTTGCCAGCCTCCTCAGCTAAGCTCAGGTCCCAGATCCCTGCTTCATTTGACAGCATTTTATTTCAGAAAGGTCTGAGGAATCGGGCCCTGTAGCAAGAGGAGCGTGTGAGTGGCTGCAGGGTGGAAGCTGCAGATTAAAATGTTTTGGTTTATTCAGAAGAATTCTAAGCTCAGCACCTGGCCAAGCATGAAGAGAGAGCCCAGCTGGTTTCAGACAAGCCAGAGGACATGTGCAAATCACCCAGAATACAATTTTATGAGACATTTTCTAGCCTCTAAGGCAAGCTTCCTGAATGAGGAGTGAGCATATCCTAATCCAGCATTGTTTCCCTGAAGCTTCCCCAGACAATGAGCTGGGATTCCTATTGCCACACTCTTGGTTAATCTCATTAATTTCAAACACAAGATGAAATTTGTCTTGCTCTCAGAAGGAGGTGGGGAAATGGGGAAGAGCAAAGTCCATTCAGAGTTGGTACAGAAAACAAATTAGAGGAGAGGAGAGCAGAGGAGGAAAATTTACAGTGGTCTTGGAATTTTGCCTCATTTACCACTGATTAATATGGGATGGAATTAAAAGGCACCAAAAAAACACCCCCACCCCAACCCAAACTCATCAGTGCTGTTGATGATACATCTCTGTATAGATGCATCTATGTCCTATTCCATGTGCTCATTTATATATAATTCCCTTGGACTAAGAATAAAATTCACCTTAAATTCATCAGAAGATGAATCAGAATTTGTCCTAAATCCATCACACTGGATTTGGAGGGAAAAAATAATAAAAATCAGGTTTTTAGAAAGTTAAAAATGGATTTCTTTTCTAGATTTCTTTTGTTGTTGTTTTTAAAATCTACTTCTAACTACAAATAATTTCCCATCCAACTGGAATTCTTTGCACTCCAGAGAGCTTTTAATCCATAGCAGGGCACTTGGTTTAAATCTTGAGGGCTAATTCACTGGAGTTTATATGAAACAGTTATAAATATTAAAAAAAACAAAACAAAAAACACCCCAAACTTCAAACCTGCTCCTTGTGAACATGTTCAGCCAATGAGCTGGAGCTTCTGCAGATCTTTCTTATCCTACTTTCTTCCCTATCCTCAGTTTAAATCTTGAGGGCTAATTCACTGGAGTTTATATGAAACAGTTATAAATATTAAAAAAACAAAACAAAAAACACCCCAAACTTCAAACCTGCTCCTTGTGAACATGTTCAGCCAATGAGCTGGAGCTTCTGCAGATCTTTCTTATCCTACTTTCTTCCCTATCCTCAAATTCAGCACATCAGAAATTCTGATTTCCTCACACATTTCCCTCTACTTTTTATTAATTATTTAATAACTTATTATATTATTCCATACATCATTTAATAACTTATATAAATTTAAGCCATTTCCCAATTATTACTTTTGGTAACAAGGCAGTTTTTATGTTTGAGGGAAAAAAACAAAACCAAAAAAACTAAACACCTCAAAAATTAATGCTCATGAGCATCTTAATTATGTATTTATGTATATTAATTATGTATTTAGCAAGTTCTTTTGCATAATAAAGTGTCAAAGTCACTCAAGAAAGCCACACCTGGATCTCCTGTCATAGCTTCTAGACCTTCTATAGCTGTCACTCCTCCTGCTCCTGCTTCTGCTCCTGCTGTAGTAACTGTCATATGTGTACGACCTGCTAGAAAGGGAAAGAAAGGAATTGTAAATGTACAGCTTCTTGTTCAAAATGCTGTTTATTTCAAGTTCATGTTTTCAAGGGATTTCTAGACAGAGGTGGGTGGTTCTATAGAAGGGACTTTTGAGGGATGTGGGGTAAACAGCAGTTTTTATAGAAGCTGAAATACAACTATTTACAAAGCAGGAAAAATCTCTAGTGTATTCATCTAGACTTACTACATATTTACAAAGTTTAGTGTTTTCTCCACTAATTGTACATACAGGAAAAATCCTGAGGGCTAATACTTCTGAAAATAAATATGGAATCATTTCACTACTTAACTGAGTCTTTATTTCACACTAGGTGTGTTCACTATTACTTTATCATCACCTGTACCTGCCACACCAGGATGACATGGTTGGTTTTTCTCAGTGTTGTATCTTGACTCTGTTCTGATTTGAGTTGCTATAATGCAATTCTCTTTAGACAGCAGAGTTGAAGGGATATTCTTACCCAAAGACAGGTTTGTAAGGAGCACATTTAGTGGGGAGTTTGCACAGAACTATCATCCATACCTGGATCGACTGTGATGACCATAAGAGCTGCTTCTGGATCTACTCCTGCTGTAGGTCCGGCTGCCAAACCAAAACCAGAGACACTGTCAGTTAAGCAGAAGCAGGGGAGATGAGCAGGTTGGGCTCAGCACTCCTCCTCTGGAGCACACAGCATTACAGAAATGATGTCAGTAGCACCCCAAGTGCAGGCAGGGGAAACTCACCTACGGCTCTTGTAGCTGTGGTAGGAGCTGCTGCGACTCCTGGAGCGGTCCCTGCTGTACCACCCTCTGCTCCTGCTCCTGCTGTAGCTCCTGGACCTGCAAGCAGGGAACAGCTCTGAAAAGCACAGAATAAGGAGCAAACCAAAGGAAAGAGCAACAGAACACAGGGAGCAAAGGCATTATGAAGCTTTGACCTGCAAGACATCAGAGGATGGTGGGGGCTGGGAGGGAGCTCTGGAGATCATCGAGTCCGACCCCTGCCAGAGCAGGGTCACCTAGACCAAGACACCCAGGAACAGATCCAGGAGGGTCTTGAGTGTCTCCAGAGAAGGAGACTCCACGACCTTCCTGGGCAGCCTGTGCCAGGCTCTGTCACCCTCACAGGGAATATTTTTTTTCCTCATGATGAGGTGGAACTTCCCATTTCACCTGCTGCCACCACCTCTCATCCTATCCCTGGGCCCTACTGGGAAGACACTGGTCCCTTCTACTGGACACCCACCCTGCAGAGACCTGTAACCATTCATCAGATCCCCTCTCAGGCTGCTCTTCTCCAGGATGAAGAGCCTCAGAGCTCTCAGCCTTTCCTCAGCAAAGAGATGTTCCAGTCCCTTCATCATCTTTCTATCTCTCCTTTGGTCTCTCCATAGTATTTCCCCATCCCTCTTGAACTGAAGAGACCAGAACCAGACAAAATACTCCAGATGTGACCTCACTAGTGCAGAGTAGAGGGGCAGGAGAACCTCCCTCAACCTGCTGGCCACTCTATACACCCCAGGAGACCACAAGGGCATGGTGCTGTTCCATGGATAACATTGTCCATCAGGATGCCAAGGTCCCTCTCCATGGGGCTGCCTCCCAGTGGGTCAACCCCTCCCCTGTGCTGGTTACTGCACCACCCTTGCTAACACAACAGAGCTGTTTACAAGGAAAACATGAGGTGAGAAAGGAAGCATGCCTTAAAAACATGGGAATGTTGAAGCTGACAGGAGAAGCTGTGGGAGCAGCACAAGCTTCTCACCTGTAGGAGTAGGTAGAACTTCTTGACCTACTTCTGGAGTGACTGTAAGATCTGGACCTTGTTCTGTGCCTGGATTTAGGCTCGGATTTACTCCGGGACCTGCTGAGGCTCCTGGATGGGCTGTTGTCACCTCGACTGGGAGATTCTTCCTCACTGGAACTTTCTTGGTTCCTGGGCCTCCGATTGAGCCGTGCTGTTTTCCTCACCTCATCAAACAGAGAGCCAGGCCTGACTTTATTTTTAGCTTTTATTTCAATTCTTAAACCTGCTGGTTTAGGCTCTGGAGCTGAAGCCACGTTCTTGACTTCTGCAGCAGTGCTAACTGGTGCTGGTTGTAAGTTCCCAACGCCTTGCAAAGGTTTCCATTTATTATCCATCACATTGCTTTGGGGATTTTCAGGAATTTCACTTTTGACACTACAGTCTTTAGCACTAGACACAGGGGCAGAGTTATTTTCTTGCCTGCCCGATTCTTTTTCTTCTTCCACGTTAATCAAGTCTGGAATATTGTTTCCTAGTTTGACAGTGTCTTGCTCAGGGGTCTCAACCTGCAAATCTTTGTTCCCACCAGCACTAAAAGCCTGAGGTTTAGCAGTGAGAATAAGAGGAGACAAACCACCCTCATCAACCTTCCCTGGAGAGCTGCGATCCGGGGTACAAATCTCCATGTTGTCATCCATCTGAATAACATCTTCCAGGCCATTCTCAGTGCCCTCCTCAGCTGGGGTGGGCTCACTCTTGCAACTGGTCACATTTATTCCTGAGGTTCCAATGCTGGTTGGAGGGTTTGATTCAACACTGTCCTTATTCAGGTTACTGGGATCTGCTGAGGCAGCACAGGCAGCATTTTGACCTAAAAGGTTTTCGTCCTCCTGAGACTTTTCACCATTTCCCATTTGATCTTTAATGAGCTCATCCTTGATAATAACTTGGTTTTTATCCTTTATGTCCACAGTCAGCTGCTTGTCTTTTTTGTCATCCTTGGTAACTGGTTTTTCATTGATCTCATCCTCTTCCTCTTCACCAAACTCCAGGGGGGGCTGCCAGTGAAACAGTTCTTTTCTTTTCGGAGCTTTGTGTTTCTTCTCCTTTTTCCCTTTGGATTTTTCTTTCACTTTTTTGGAATGGGATTTCTTCTGGGTTTTTTTCAACGTGTGCTTGTGTTTTTTGGACTTTCCTCTTGTTGAGCTAGAACAAGAGCTCTCAGATTCAGAAGATGCCACCTGCTTGCTTGGCTTCCAGGTACAATCAGAGCCCAGAAAGCCATCGGAGGAATTCGATTGGTTTTTCATCCTCTTATCCACACTACGCTCCATATCCGATTCCGACGTGGCCTCTCCTTCTTCTTTACTGGAGGAGGGTCTGGAATCTTCCCTATTCCTCCTGGCCTCCCCCCCTCCTCTTTCAGAGTTGGATTCAGAATCCCATTTGCTACCTGCATAGGATCTTCGTTTCGTTCTGGGCCGCTCGGGTTTCTCTTTAGCCACCTTCCTCTTCCCGTGATCCGAATCCTGCTGCCGCTTGGATTTCTCCTCCCCTCTC